>VXAY01000345.1:138505-169904 GCA_013399855.1 Oxyruncus cristatus | reverse complement strand
GAGGGGTACCTCCCCGCCCGCGCCCGCCCCCGCCACGCCTGCCCCGCCCGGCTCTCAGCTCGGCACAGCCGCTCGCCCACAGTCGCAGCCCGGTTTGGGGCCGGGAGTCACCCACGGGCCCGGCGCGGAGCGGGGAGGGGGCGCCGAGCCCGCACGGAGCGCGGGGCGGCCCTGCCCTCTGCGGGGGCCGGGAGGTACTGCCGGGCCAGGCGCACACCTGCGGGGCGGGCACCGCGGCCGCGGGGCCGGCACACGGCTATCGCACCGGCGCGGGGCTAACGGGAAGGTAAAAGCGCGGGGTGAAGTGCGGCGCTAGGGACCCACGGGATCCTTTTCAGCAGTCACGGGCAGATCCCCTACGGAGCAGGAGCCCGCAGGTACCGCACCTGCCGCTCCCGCTCCGGGGGCACAGCAGCGGCTGAGCCGCGGAGCAGCGCTGCTGCTCCTGGGGCCGCCGCCCTCCCCGGCCCCCCATCGCCGGCCCGCGGGCGGCCCTGCAGCCGCGACGACGGCCGGCGGCAGCACTCCTTCCTTCCTTCCTCCCTCCCTCCTGCCCGCCCACGCTCACCAGCGGGAGCGGCTTCCACCTGCCCCGCTGGGCAGGGAAAAGGCTGTGCCCGAGCGGCCTGGGGAGCTGCGCGGGGGGGAAAGGAGGTCTCGCCCGCCCGAACGCGTGGGTTGCGGGCACAGAGTGCTGTGAAGCGAGGCCTGGATCCGCAGCGTGGCAGCACCCGAGCACCGGGGCTGCTGCCGCCCGCACGGCGACTGTCTCATGCCCCGAAAGCTGAGCGAGGTCCCACTCATTGCCCGTTAGCTCCATCCTTCCCTCCACCTCTTCTGTGTCAGTATTCATCTCACAACCCCACAGGTACCAGTTTATTGTCGTGTTTTTAAAAAAGCCTTCAGACAAGCTCTCTGAAGTCTGCTCGCTTAAGGTATCCCACCCTCGGGGACGTTAATTTGATCCCTGACACTGAAATAGCAGGAGTAGCTGTACTGCTTTCTCCTCCAGAGCTTGCCATGGCATTATCAGGAAAACCCAATATGGGGCCGAGATAAGTATATGGATAGAAAAGTTTGTTTACGTTTAGCCTTGGTGTGATGGAGTGGATGCTCATTGAAAGAAGCATTTCAAGGACCTGGAGGGCTCCTGTTATTGAATCCTCAGTGCTGTGACTCAGTGTGTGGCAAGGGCTGTAAATCCTTGAGAGTTGTTTTCATTCTTAGATGCTCTTAACACACAGCAACATTGGCAAGAAACGTCTTCATCTTTTCCTCTGCAGCTGGAGCGGGCTTCAATTAGCCGAGCCTTGTGGTCCCTAGGTTAGGCTACTACCTAGTAATTTACTAGAAAGAGCAGCTTCAGTGTAGAAAAACATGAAACAGCTGATGTGCTGTGTAAGGGAGACATTAGAGAGATTTTTTTTTTTTTAAGCACATCAGTTTAGAGGGGCAGTTGCACTAGTATTTAAGGTTTTTCCTTCAATTGTAAATCAGCTTCAAGGTTCCCATCTTCAAGGGAGATTAGCAGGTGAACCAGGTTAATTGGTCAGTCATCAGTAGGTCTGTCTCCCCTACTCCCTCCTTCCTAAAGATGCTATCTATGATCAACAAGTAATAGGGTTTCTCAAGCCCGATGTCGATTCCTAGGAAAGGAGAACAAAATACAACACAGTGGTCTGAGAGGTGGACACTCCCCAGTAGCATACTCTCTGTGCAAAAAGGACACTGCTAAACTGATTGACAGCATTTTAATCAACTCCGTAAGAAAGACAAATCTTCATGGTCCTGCTCAATGCTCTTCCTAATAACTCTGATACTATGTATGCAGAGACTAAACTGATGGAAGGCAAAAGTGACAAGCAGAGTAAATCATCGGTGAAGTCTAAGGACTAGATATGAAACATTTGGGTTTCTTTACTGTTGAGGAATACATTCAGTGCAGGAACCTCTGTGCGCAGCTGCAGTGGGAGCTGCAAGCTGAGTTCTGGGTGGCGAGAGCCACAGGCAAGGGGCTGTGACCTGTTGACCCTTTGCATAACAAAGGGCCCAGGGACCAGTGGCACTGGCCAGGGGACCGGACACTTCAAGACACAGCAGGAGTCGAGGATTCCCAGACTTTGCACGCCTAGACTGTAAGGGGATAATAAGTCCAGGGTTTCTTTTGTTCACGGTCCCTCGGAGGAACCAGCTCAAGCTGTTATTTTGTTACTTAGTTATTGCACCACGATTAAATTATTTTAAGGATTGTGACGTCTGAGACTCTGCTCTGGGAAACCTGGGATCAAGCCGGTAAGGAAACCTGGTCTGACTGTGTGAGTGTGGGGTGTGTAGCTGCGAAGGGGCCTCGGTCCCAGGTCAGGTGGTGCAAGTGTGACTGCCAGAGCGACTCCTGGATGGTCAGACAGAGAAGATTCCTTAATATTTTACCCTACCGTGAGACCTCTTGACAAAGATGATGATTAGGTAGTGACTAGACTTGTCATTTCAGCAAATGTAAAAGCCTTGGTCATTGCTGAGATTGAAATATTGACAAGCTTCCGATTACCTTGCTCAGTACGAGCCTACTCTTCCCATGAAGTTTGCCACACAAGTGCCACTTAAATAAGGCAGAAACAAAAGTCAAATGCTTTCAACAGCGAAATAAATGCACACGCTTCATGACTTTGCATTGAGTGTGTGAGAGGTCAGCAGCATTTAAGTACTGTCAATTAACTAAATGAAACCTAAGTGCATTTTAACTTTAAGAAGATAAGCATTGCTCTGTCTTTTAAAAAATATTTATTTTGTTCGGTCCCAATGGTACTTCCATGTGGATTTCCTACACAAATCCCTGTATTTCTAAAAAGCATGGCATAGCTTTCAAAGCATTCATACCACTGACCTCTATGCTTCCCTTAGAGGCAGTCACACCGATGCCGCTGCTGTTTGCCTAATACCTGACGTAGAAAGTAACCTTTAAAAACCCCCAAAACTAAACAAAATAAATAGCAAAATCCACTATGAGATGGGTCAACACAGAAATTGTAGTATCACAGTTGGAGTATCATCATAGTATCGTTGTCTGTCACAGCTGGGTTTTCCGTGACTTCAGAATAGCATAGGACAAGTCAAATACACATGACGGAAGTGCTGTAACCTCCCTGCATTTCTCCTGTTGTTCCTGGCTTTTTTGTCTTTTCCATTCTAAAGCATCAACGTTACCATGGAAACAAGCAATGGCATTTATGTAGATATTTGTGAGCCCTACCCATGTGAAGTCAGTGTCGACTAACCGTGTGCCCTGCATCTGGTGGAGCACATCGCTGTGGAAGGACACCCTGCAGCAGAGTACAGGCTCTGGCAGAATGACAGTGCCAGGCACTACCCAGGAGATGGGCTCTATAAGCAGGGCCAAATGCCTCCAAGGAGAAGGAGACTTGTAATTCCTTCTGCTGTTGCTGAGAGACAGGGAGTCAGCAGCTTTCTCAAAGCTGGAGGAGATGACAGGACTCAGGGGACAAACATTTTGGACACAGCGCAGTGACATTTTTTCCCCACACTGTGGGGCAGAGTGGGATTGTGACCTCCAGCACCACATGCAATTTCTTTAAGTCAAAATGTGTCCATGGAAAGAATTTTCGGTATTGTGGCATGATGATGTAGGGTCTATTTAATTTAAGCTTGCTTAATTTGCTGACTTCTCTTGTCAAGAGAATGTATTTCAGTAATAAAATAACCAGAAGATAAATCTGCAGACACTTGTGTAATGTTGGAAATTTAAAACTTGAGTGCAGACCAAAGCACTCTGACTCTTAAAGCACTAGAGAGATCTAGCACCGTTCTGTTTCTTAAGGTGGAATTGGATAACAAATTGCATCAGTATTTTGACTTATAAGGAAGTTCAGTGATGAGAACTGGAACAGCACAAACCCAGAACTGCTTGAGTTTAGATGCTATGAAATTAGGGGGACAATTCCATCTACTTAGCCCAAAACTTTCCAAAAATGATTAATTGGGTTTGTTTGCCCTAATTTTTGATTGGCCAATGTAAGACCTTATGAAAATATGAAGAATTGGTATTCAGAAAACACAGCTCACTCTCTGCTACTTGATAATTACAAAAAAATATCCCCAGCTGGACACCTCTGGGTATTCAGTCATTCTGGTAAGTAGTGTTATAGTAATGCAACTGAGCACTAGTATTTATTTATAGTACTAATTTTTTAAAATTAATTCTGAAACACTTCTGTCCTGTGTTAGTTAATATGTATTTTTATAACCAGGAAAGGCACTCGTATGTAAATAACCTGTATAGGAAATTGTGTTCTTTTCTCATGTGTCCTTTTCTCTGTGTAATGTCTTTCCTTCTCCATTACTTAGATGACAACTAGGGACAAAAAGAATACATCAGAATTATCATTCTTGCAAAATAGGCTGAAAAAACATTGTCTCTCAGTGATTTCCATACAGAGACAGAATTTTTTAGTGTAAGAAATTGGAAAGGAACCACAATAACTTTCAGTTACACGAGCCTTGGTATTTTTAGCTAGAATGAGAGAACAAATGGTGAATTCAGAAAAGAGGTAGAGCCCAAGGCACAAGCGTTTGTAGTGCAACTCACACATGTTAGAATTAAAGGAGGAAAACGTTCTGCTAATAAGAACAACAGAAGTTTCTACTGCTACAACAGGTCTGACATGATCCTCAGAGGTATAGTGACCTCCTCAGAGGTAAAATGGTAGTTTTCAACTCCCTCCAAAGTCAGTTGTGGCTATAGCTAGGCCAGTGGCTACATGTGAAAGCAGGCGATACGGAGTTGGGCAGCTGTTTCAGAGAACTCCTACAGTACATGATGGAGAGTGGATGGCTTAGGACGTTCATCAGCCAATTTCAGAGCCCCAAACCAGACACTCACAAAATTCTAACATGGTTCAGCCTCAAAAAATATGGGCATTACTGTTCATATTGCACCAGCATTTGGAGACCAGAACTGGTTCAAGATGGGCATAGTCCAAAATAAACAGGGCAGTTGTTGCTCTACAAAACATCTTCAGTCATGATACAGTTTGTCCAGAAGAGGGAACGATGCTTTCTACTTGAGTTTAGGTCTGAATGTTTTAAGTACCAATGAGGCTAAGGAATAAATAGCAGCAGCCTACACTTCTCTTTCCTCCACTTTTAGTTAGATGTTGTCTATACCAAGGTGAGGAGAGAGAAACCTGGAACTTTCTAGAGATTTGAGTGGAGGTTTCTAAGCTTGCTCTCAAAGTTTAGGTGCCTTCTGGACCAAGAATATTTTTTCTTGTGTCATCCTCCCCATCTCATAAAGATGCTCTTAAAAATCCACAGTTTATTATGTGCACTGCCCCAAAAGTTTCCCTGTTTATTTTGAAAACATTAGATATGCATTCTACACAAAGAAATGAAAACATCTCACATGAGCCCCTAGCTTTAGTAAAAGTGGCTCTTTAGCAAAGAGTGTTAATTACAACTTATGCAGACAGCGCGCTACATATGGCAGACCATTGTCCACTGAAGGATTGTGGCTCTTTGTCCCAGAAATGTAGCACTGCCTGGACTGCCAAAATTAGCTAAAAAGGATGTGGTTTCAATGACTTTTGAAATCATCATTGAGTATAATTCCACTGTTAAGTTTCCTTGTACTATGGCTGAGCCAGAGACAAATATGAAGTGCACAAGTACTGTCTGTACTTTCTTGGCTACAGAGACATCCAGACTCACAGCTACTTTCACAGTTAATCTTGAAAACACTTCAGAATTTTTTATTCTTGTTGCTCTAGCCTCAGACCTTATCTTTGCCAAAGCCTGGCACAGGATGCTTAAAAAAGAGTATGAGATTTTTTCTTGTTTGTTCTTTGAAAATTTGTTAATCAGCATCCTCCAGATGCACCACGAGTTACCTGAAAATGGCTGTACTCAGCCAGACCAGAAGGCGCAGCTCTTGACATGCACCACTAATGACCAAACACAAAATTGCACTGGTGGGCAAGCACAGACCCAGCACCTGTCAGTCTTAAGCATTCAGCAGTATCAGGTCCATTACCTTCATATACAAATAATCTGCAACCCTTTTGTATTTGCAGTTTAAGTATCTAGGGTGTCTGCTAGCAAGGAACTGTACGGTTTGGCAGTGCAGTCTGTAAAGCATGTTCTTTCTTTCAGTATGCCGTGTTCCTTGTATAGGAGGGGCAGTAACCAATTTCCAGATTCATCCTTGTGGTGCTTATGAACACTATGGTGTGCGTATCAGGCACTGGAGGACTTCTGCCACGAAGTAAGGACACGCTGGCATCTTGCATTTTTGTAAGAATAAATCAATTAGTCAAAATTAGTTTTCAAACCCTACACACCTTGAGACTGCAAATAAACTTCTCATCACAAAGTCTGTATGTGCACAAGAGAAGAGAACTAAAAAATGAAACATCTCCATGTTAAACATTAGGAAGACGCAGGATCTCCAGCTCACCTGGAGCTTAGGAGACAAGATTATTCCCCCTGCCCAAAGCATCTGCTTGAAAATTATTTTTTGCCGTGAACTTGATCTCTCTGTTATGACTCTTCACAGTTTTCAAGCTGGAAGAAGGAACTGCTCATCTGTCCTTTACTCCAAAAGCATGAGGTATTGTGAACATTTCTGTGAAAATGATTTGATGGTCTGTGTGAACCCACAGAGGCAGAAGAGAGACTACTCAAGAATTTTAGACAGATTCCACCTGCTGAGGCATAACAATCACAACACATATTATTCTCTTTAATAAGCAGGTCACCACAGCATTTTTTTTTCCTCAAAAAGGTTAAAACAAGCTTTATTTTAATATACAAATCAGATTGTGTACAAGGCAAAAACATACCCCTATAGTGATAGGCATATTGGGTCTCCCCACAGCATGTGTAGCCACTTGTGCTATAGTAATCCTGAGATTTGGGAAAAAGCCCTAAAAATCTTTTTTACAAGGCAAAAATACCTCCTTTTAGTCACTGTTGCTATAGTCACCTTCATTTGGGAATTAAGAAAAAAGATTATCGAGTTCCAAGTCAAGAAAACAAATAATCTACAAGCAAAAATACCCAAGATTTGTCTAATTCCCTGCTGTCATCTGGGTACACTAGCAGGAGCACTTGGGGAACAAATCAAGAGACGCAAATATGCAAGGTTACTGCTTTTAACACTGGAAAGCATGTAGGAGAATGCCAAGATATTTTTGCTACCTTCAGCTACTACAGTCTTCACAAACTGGTGTCAAGCTTACACATCCTATTAACTTAATTCTCTACACTGTGTGTGAAGTTAGTAGAAACACCCCAACTCTCTTTGCTTCCTTTCACTATGAGGTTATACGTGATATAGAAAACCCTTTAAAAGCTTATAAAAGCAGTAGAACTAGACATTTAAAGTCATGCCTCTAACATTAAAAGATACTTGAACACCTGCATTTTGCCAAAAGATTGCATTTGTGATCAACTAACATTAAAAAAGGAAGTCTCTTTTTAAAGTAAAACTTAAGGAAAAGTTGTAGATAGGTTTGGTTTGTTTTTTTTTTTTAGTTTTGCAACATACAAAAATAAGTTAGACTATATATGGCTTTCATTATCTACTCATATAGTAGAAGTGTGTTATCATGGATTTAAACACTAGATGCTATAACTAATTAACTTGCTGTGTTCTTCAGATTTTCCTTCTTTGAGTGTTCAAACCAAGTATTAGAGGAAAAATTTAAGAAGCTTCCCAAACAATTTAAATAGCAAGAAGCACTTACAGAAGAAATCTTTCATAGAACATTTTAATTTATTTTAAAATTTTCATTTAATTTTAGAAGTAATTTAAAATTGAAGTTTAATTTAATCTTCTTGGCACAAACAAAGGCCAAGCCAAACATCCCACACACTTCAACAGTCAGGACTTCATACTGAGCCTCATTTCAGAAATGTTTACACACCAGTATGATACTATTATGCTACTGAAGTAATGATCTCTCTTTAATGTTTGTTATGTTAACCATATGAGATAATAGTTAGATTTGGTATGCAGCTATCTTAAAAAGGCTACCATAATGCTAAGCCAACAAGATTCAAAGCTACAACACAACTGCTCAATATTAAGTGGTGTTCACTACAAATAGGGAGGGGAGGGTGGGCACAAGCTGCCCGAGTCAAAGACTGAAAAGACCTTGTTTACACATTGCTGTATTATTAATGGCTGAGCATATTTACATTTTGAAGTTAAAGTTGAATTCAAATTGGACAAGCTATGAAAATTTTCAAATACATGTAAATAAAAAGAATTCTAGTTTCATAACTAAAGTAGTAAAAAAAACCCCAAACTCGTTGTGCAGTTGAAGTAGCATTTGCAACAACAAAGTTTACAGCAGACAAACATAAATTTCAGACAAATTCAATAAGGAAGATCGTGGCACCAAATTTGGGAATATTTTCAAGCTCTCAACTCAGGACAGAAGAGTTGCCAGTTGAATAAATTTAACTGACTACTTTCCAGCTCCTTGTAAACAAGGCTCCAGGGAGCAGAAGAGGAGCTTTCTCTCCCCTTTTTCATAAGGAGAAGTATCTGAAAGGCAAGCTGCAGTGATTGTTTCTGACAGCAGCAGAATAAAGAAGCGGATAGAAAAGTAAGTATATAAAAATGTTCTTACAGAAAAAGGCTCTGTCCTGGTTTGATTTTGTTTATGAAAAGGCACTTCTCATATTGCTAAAACTCAGATTACATACTTGTCCTTTTAGTTTTTCTGTTAGAAGGCTGTATTTCAAGGTGGTTAGCATGAGTATGCAAATGTTCCTTATACAGCGTCTATCTGTTACAAATTTTATAATTGCATACAGTATCTTACACCAGTTATTTGGAAGAACAGATTCATGTTCAAAATAATATCAGGTCTTGAAACAATACTTCAGTGATGATGGACGATGTGTCATAGGCAACACACCACCTGTAGTGAGTTCATGCTAATAAAATTACCAATACAAATCAGAAGTGAGTCCTCAGTCTTTTGTTTTCCTCTCGTAGTCTCTCAATTTCAGCTACTAAGCTTTCATTAACAGAGTACCTTTCAAGTAAAGCGTGCATTTCATTCTAGAGAAAAGAAAAAAGTCCCAATCAGTAGTAATACAGTTAACAATTCCAGTTTTATCCTATCCATTTTCTTACCTCTTTTGAAAATTAAATAACATAGATAATTCTGGTTTTAAAAAACTTTTGATAAGAAAAGTAAGGGGTTTTTTATGCTGACAGTATTTTGATCATTAATACATTAGTGAATATTTTATCAAAGGATATTTTGCAGACCTTCAGGAAGAGAATCTACTAATTCAGATTTCATTAAAATGCTCAGTACCCAGACAAGGTCTTTTTAATGCAGATCAAAAGAACAAAGATTCATAAAAAGGTGAAGCTAAAGAATACAGAACAGTTCAGTATGCATACAGTACCTACAAGTAAAGCTTTCTATTTGAATTCCATCTATCTCCTCCTTACCTCAGCCCTTGGCCCTTTCCAAAGGACAGCTGAATTTGTTTCCCTTTATAACTCTTGAAATATGGAATTCATACTTACCCAATGCATATGTTCCCTTTATTTAGCAAGCATAAAACAGTTTAACAGATTTCCATTCATACTTTCCCCCTCCTTCACATCAAGTACTCATTTTTTTGGTCTCAACAAGCAAAATAGATTTTCAGTTTTGAGAGAAGACGGCATGCCTTGGTATTACCAAAATGGAAAACTGAATGTATTTCCCATCATGGTCTTTGTACATACCAACTGCATATGGAATTGTTTGATCATCTCCACTTGCAAATTCACAATATCTCGATGGCATGCTTCTCTGGGGGAAGAATTGCAAAAAGACAATGCACAGATTTATTTAGGAAGCGGTCTTTCTCTCCAATCCTCAGCACCCAAAACTCCACAATTCCTCACTTCATCGCATAGTGAAACAAGAGCCTAAAAACCTTTAAATCGTGAAACATAATCCTCTATGGCTTATTTTCTGGAATAATTTTGTTATGACATTGATTTTCATAAGTACCATTTTTTCCAGCATACGAAAAGATGTAGGATCTTTTCTGTTTAGAAACCAATATATACATGGTAATAATCAAGATTGTTTTTTTCATTTGCAAGCTGTAAGCTTCTCTCCTTTTACCATTCAAAGCTGACTTTCAATCCCTAGATCACAAGCACCATAGAGAAAGATATTTATCTGTAATTGAAGATACAGCCTGTCAGTACATGACTTTCAACAATTTTGTAAGATGGCCCAAAACATCAACTGTGCTAAGTGATACATTATTCTCAAGCCCACAGAATGCTCCAGGTTCATCTACATAAAACGCAGCGGCAGTGCTGTCTCTGAAGTGATATGAATTTGTTAATTCATGGACAGCTATTCCACATTACAAAAACAAGGCTTGAAAATAGCCTCTACCCACTACATTTAAACAACAGTTCCAGATGCTGAGGGAAGAACAAGAACAGCTCACAGAATAGCTCACAAGCCCTTCCTGAACAGTCTATCACAGTGCAATCACCTAAGACTGAATACTGTGCTATGGATATCAGTGGCCTGAGATAGTAACACATTTCTTAAGTAGACACACAGACCTTATTTCATTCTCCTTTCTTCAAACATATAGCAAACCCAAAGGCAAAACATTCTTCACTTTCTCTTTCCACAGGTTATTGTGCTACAGAACTCCTACTAGAGGCAATCTTCTTTGAGTGTATCAAGTATAGATGCCAGCTGGCAGCTTAGAAATTCAAAGATGTAGGTTATCTCCCAAAGACAGGAAGATTCACAAACAAACAGATTTTTGGAACCAAATGAATTATATATTCCTCCTGGTCCTTTTCTAAAGGACCATGGGTCTTTTTCCCCATTACTGGAAGAGGAATGAATTTCAGGCAAGAAAGATAAAAATCCTTTCCTCAGATTCCATGGGCTGAAAGGTAGTTCAATAAGAACCTTGCAATGGCTCCTTCCGTCTTAGTGACCCTCTTACAAACAATCTTTTACCTTCAGTTTGAATATATCTACAACTTACAACTGGGCAAATGGCCAGCAGACTCTCTCAGGCACTCCAGGATGTGTAGGTCAGAAGAGAAACAGTATCTAAGGCTCCAGATGTCAGATACTGGAAGTAAAAGACTGGCAAGCATACCTTTCAACTCTGGGATGCCTAACACAGACTTTAAAAAAAACACATCTGCAATACATAGACTGCATTTGAAGTCACGTGAAAGTTAAAGGTTTTAATCAGATGTGTGATTATTGCCAAAAAATCCCAGGAGAGATCTACTATACTATATTTATGCAAAGACATTTAATAACCTTCAGTGTATTTTTTCTGTTGGCAGATAGAGAACAGCCATAGCACATGGACCTACTAGGCTAGTACTGCATTGCTTTTTGTCATCAAGACAACAGTATTACTCCTGCCCAGCAATCCTTTTCCTCTCCATCACCTCCATCAACACACTTCATCTTAAATACGGGTTGGGAAGTGATCTTACCTGCTCCACCTTCTTCAAACTCCACTCTCAATAGAACCACGCTAATTTGACTTCTTTCATGACAATTGGAATGATGGTTAGATATCCACAGACTAAGTGATCTGACACCAACCATCACTTACAGCATGGACATTGTTTTTATGAGGAGCTTCACCAGTAGAAATACACACTCCCTGTTTTACCTTACATGTGCCATGCTAACGACAATCAAAGGCAACACAAATCGACCGTCTAAACCAAACTCTCCACGGTGTCAGCTTGAAGAGCAATTTCTCCAGCTGGAATGGGGAGACGAGCAGGGAGGGAATGAAATCAGCACAAAGCTTCAAGAAAAACAGGAAGGACCTCGTTATGCAGAATTAATTTACCATCCGAGAAATGCTCAAACACTCATTCTGAAAACACGTTATCAAAGTCATTCACTGGCTGCCCTCAGAGACATCAGTCTAATTAGTCATCAGAGCTATTAAAAACTAAGTTTCATACCTAGATTTCCATAAATAGGGCTATAAATTTTCTAATTCAAGTAGAAATTTGTTGAAGCAGATGCTAAAACATCTTATTAAGAAAAGGCATAATTGAAAACAACGATATTCTGCCTGAATACCAGTACCTGAAGTCATCCATTGTTTCTTGTATCATATTCTGAATGAAGTTTATTTGCAATGATGTCAGAGGTGCATTTGGTCTGCTGCTCCCAATGGTTTCTACTATTTTTTCTGACAACGAACTTGCAACTCCAGCAGTGACAGGTGATGTTATCTTTGGACCTTTACAATTAAAAATAAATTAATTAAACAAATAATTATTTTTTAAAATATCAGTGTAAAGGAGTACAAGAGATTTTTTTTATTTGTCTTGAGGCTTGTCAATATTTTACCTCAAATATTATTTAGTTAAAAAACAGATTCAGAATGAGTCTTTCCAGAGGCAACTAGGGACATTCTAGGAGGGCTAGCTGGATTTACAGAAGAATCAAGATCAGATTTTCTTTTTAACATTAAGTCCATTTTATCTGATTTCACATCAGTTTACAATCAACCACACCTAGAACTGGGCCAAAATTATCAACTTACTTGTTGAGGTAGTACCATTTACTGGTAGATCATATGCAGGATGGGCCTGAATATTCTTCATTAGTCTCTCATTTGTATCAGGAGTGGATGATGGTGGAGAACTTAAAGTTATAGATTCTATGTTTGATGAGCTTGGTTTTGAAACCTGACAATAAAAATAGTATATTTTTTATAAAACAAGTTGAAATCTACATATTACAATTGTCTAATTGCACTTGAAGGCTAAGTTTACAGGAATGCACTTTCAAACTTTTTTGCTTTTTAGAATCTACTCAGAAATATATGCTTTTCATTTCCTAGCAAGATATTGAAAAATTGCTAAAACATTCAAAATTGCCTCCAGTGCACACACAGAAGTGGGTGCAAAAGACGATGGCTTCTTAATTTTCACATCCAACATTTTGTGACGAAGTTACAGCATCATTGCTAGCAAACTCAACTTCTGAAAAGCAATATACAAAAGCAGCTAAGGTCTCCACATACGCATATCAAAGATAGCTCAAGAAGGAAAAAGAGAGAGATGAAGAACAGGGAAAGGAGATGGTGGAATTGATCTAATAAACAACAAACAATTATATTGGTGCAACCATCTAGTGATCCTTCTTGATTTTCTAGAAAAATCAAAATACTTCTTGGGCTACCCCAGTTTTGTTCCATGTGAACTTATGTAACCTGAGCTTATTTAAGAGAAACATTCATTTATCTTCCATTGCTGAAGGCCAATGCATTTAGTGTGCAAGGTTTTACAGATTTGTGTCAACAGTGTGAACAGAGGTGCAAAGTAAGATTAGATGGGGCATTATTAAGGACTTTTTCTTCAAGTAGTAGTATTCTGCCAAGATTCTAACAAGACCACTCATAATAAGAATACCTGCTTTAAGATTTCTTTAGTTTCTTGTTTTCCAAGACTTATTTTCTTAATGTCAGTCTCTGGATGTTCTTCTTCTTCATCTTCTTTAATTGGAGACCCTACAAGTGCATGTATTAGGCTGGATTGTACCCCTTGTGCATTACTGCCCACTGGGTTTCTTTTTCCTGGAAAGGCAGCAGTGAGCTGTGGGAGAAAATCCAAACCCACAAGGTAAGACTGAAAATCCAGACCTAAGACAGAACAGAAGGATGAAACACACAGGTCAATAAACAAACACACACCAAATCTATCCCACAATTAAGATGCCTGCACGCCCATACAAAGCCAATTAACAGAAAAAATAAAAGCACCTCACAAAAACTAAATTCTTAAATCCAANCTTCCCCTGTCCTATGAGGAGCCAATGATAGCCAGCTCCAGGACGGACTTCCTGCTGCAGGTTAAGGCTGAACCAATTAGAAGTGATAATATAACGCTTCTGGGATAACATACTTAAGAACAGAGGGCTGTTGCACGGAAGAAAATTCCAGCCCGGGAAGAGCAGAGGAGAACATGGGATAACAAGCAGACTCCAAGGTCAGTGCCACGGGAGGGGGAGAGGGGCCCTTCCGCCCCACCTCCTCCGAGAGCAGGGGAATGACTTAGAGCCGAAGCCCCTGCAGCCCATGGAAGACCATCAGGATGCAGAGACCCCCCTGCAGGCCATGGAGGAGCCCATGCTGGAGCAGGTGGATGTGTGAAGGAGGCCGTGACCCCATGGGAGGCCCAAGATGGAGCGGGATTCTGCCGGAGACCTGTGGCCCGTGGAGAGGGAAGCCCACGCTGGAGCAAGTTTTTCCTGGGTAGGACTCATGGCCCTGTTGGGGATCCACGTCAGTACACCTCATTCATGAAGGGGCAACCCACAGGACAGCAGATTGGGAAGAACTGCTGCCCGAGGGATGGACTCACGCTGGAGAGGTCCATCAGGGACTGTCTGCCATGGGAAGGGACCCCACAGAAGCAGGGGAAGGGCTCAGGGCTGTGGCCCCCCTGTAGCCCCTGGTGATGACCATGGTGAAGCAAGTTGTCCCCTTGCAGCCCATGGCAGACCATCGGGGTGCAGAGACCCCGCTGCATCCCGTGGGAAACAACAAATGACTGCAAAGGCCCCATTCGCTGATCCCCTGCACTGCTGGAGGAGGAGGAGGGAGAACATGCAAAGAGGGAGGGGTGGGGGAGAAAGGTGATTTCAAGACTGTTTTATTTCTCACTCTTTGGCTTTTATCCTGTTAGTAATAAACTTAAGTTCTATCCCCACAATGAGTTTGTTTTGGCCTTATCTATCCTCATGAATTCCTTTAGTGATTTTTTTTCCCTCTCCTCTGTCTGGTTACAGAGAGAGAGAGAGTTGTAGCGGCTTAGTGGGTGCCTGGCATCTGGCCAGGGTCAAACTACTACACCAATTTATGCTGACACCATCCTTATGAAAGTAATAAAACACGAAAAGCCTCTATATATCACTAAAAATTGCCTAAAAGAAAATAAAATAATCACTTTAGGACCATACTCTTGATTTCCTGTTGCCATGTTCTATCTTAGCACTTCAGGGTGTTTCAGTGTCTGCTTTTTTCATGTGTTTTCAATGGTAAGACAAAATTAGCATGTGAGAACTAGTATAGACCTCCAGAGGCCTATCACTGGCATATGCTTACCATTTCCTTTTCCTTGAGGATCTTCAGTCCCTTTATTTGTAATAATATCTACAAAATACCAGAACACAGACAAATGAAGTATTTATTTGCATCACTAAATCAAGTTCATAATGAAAGACTAATTAAAATATCAAGTAGGTATTGTGGTCAATAGCACACAAATGACATAATGTCACACTATATGCAGATGCTTCACAAATTTCAGTATTAGCAACTTACCATCTCTGACTGGAGAAAACACATCTCCTAAACTATTTCGACCCAAATGATCAAAACTATTTAATTCGGCACTTTTCCCATGATCTGTTTCTTTAGATGGAATGACATCCAAGCTGCAACTATGGGGTAAACCTTAAAAGGACAAAACCATTCAATTAGTAATTGAAGTTTTCCAAAAATAACCTACATTACGCCTAAACAACCTCACAGCAACCATGATACCTGGTAAGTCCAGTAAGCACTTTAAAACCATCTACGGATGCCAGTTAGAGGGTCAACTTTAACTCCCTCATTTGGGCTGTCAGCAAAGGTGGATGTAACTAAAAGCTAAGGTACTTGTTAACAAAAGTAAGATACAGTCAAAACTAGTAACTGCACCTTCTGTTAAGAACGTTACCACATTCAGATGGTCAAAATTCAAATTTGCTCTGCCACAAGAGACATTTGCTCCACTGGGGTCAGTAAATATTCTAAGGGAAATTCTCTTTTAAAGCTTATCTAATGTTAATGCTTATTTCTAATATTAGGAAATCAAATTGGAGTTACAGCTGCTGGCAAAATAATAAAAAAAAACCACCAAAAAAACAACTTGTTCCTAGACCTTTCACCACTCCACCGGGGAAAAAAAAGTTAGCTTTTGTATGCATGGTACCAAGGATGCTTGTCTGAAGAACAGAAGTATGTTTTAAGACTCCCCTAAAAAAACCCCAGTAAATATTCAAACTACAGTTTTTAGAGATGTGAATTGAACTGCTCAGCCAGCCATCTAAATAACTTTCACAATTTTGTATGTTTGAAAACCACATCAGGACTGCAAGCAAACCATTATTCTGCCCTTACTGTACTGCTAACTCAAGAAATGTCTAGATTTTGAATGTAAGATCCAGGCACAGAGCTTCAGTGCTGTGCAATATATAAATAAATCTTTTATAAATAAATCTCCGGTACATACAAAACCTTTCCTTTGATCTACTTTATTTAAAAAAAAAAAACACCAAATGAACAAAGGAAAAAACCCCACCACTGTTTATGAAACCTGTAAGTACTTCTCTATGTGGGATTACTTGAACAAGTGATCCAAATGTGACTGTGTAGATGCCGGCAATTAATCATGTCCAATTATCTACACTGACTGTAACTTAAGTCAGGTTTAAGATTTCACTTTTAAATGTATTAATATATCACATTTTCCAATCCTTCAGATGTGTCAGTTGTGGCACATAAATAGGATTGCACTTGCTAGTGAAGTAAATACTTGGCATACAGAGTCCAACTACAAGTACAATATCAACGTGTGCCAGAATCTAGAGGATTTATGTAGGAAAAAGTATAATGTAGAATAGGGCAAAAAAGTCTTCTCTGCATTTTCACCCATTCCCAGTAATCTAAACGTAGTAAGTACCTGAACCAGAGAGTTGCTAAATAGAAGTTTATGGGAAGCCAGCTCAAAGTACATCCAAGTTTCTCATCACATTCTGACAACTTATACTTCTGGACTTTAAAAATACCTGTGGCAGAAAGCCTCCATTTTGTTTAAATATGCTATCAGACCACTTTACTAAATGCCCCATATTTCTCCAACGTTAAATCCCATAATCAAGGCCTACAAGAATTTCCAGAGAACAAATGCAATTTGTGGTCTCTCATCCATTCCCATTTTTAAGTTTCAAAACCTATCTTCCGGAGTATTCAGAGGTCTTTACTTCTCAAGTGAACACTCAGTTTAAGGACAACTCTTTGTATTACTTGGTAAGCCCTTATTTTCTTAAAACATTTATTTACTGCGCATGGTCTTGTTTAATGGTAACAACCATCTTCAAATAAAGGTAACAAATCATATATTTTAACTGCAATAAAATTTTCCACACCTTCAGTAATGTTGATTAGCAACACCTTGCATACCCAGGAAGCATTCTACTTCACCTGATACTTCACTGCATACCCAAGGGAGGTCATTAATACATGTCTCTATGGACTGCAGTGGCTTATTGGTTAATTACTCTTGCTAAATGTATTTCTCATTATGTAAAAAGGGAGGAGGAAAGTGCTGTTGCTTTTAAATGGATTGAGGATTTTTTTCAAGAAGCAAACTAACAGTGCTACTGATCTGATCATATTTTTAGAAGTCTTGAATTAAATAAAATTTTAAGAGTACATTTCACACACTGGCAGAATTTTGGAAGGCTTAAAACTCTTACAAAGAACTTGTTAATTTCAGAGGCATCAACAGCAAGTACTGTTACACAACTAATCATACTTGTAACTATATTTAACCTCTTTCCTACCATGTGATACTGGAATCATGCCTCTCACAAAAATACAGTTCAGTTCTCACTTGGGTTTTCTGACTAGGTTTTTTTTTCTGCGTTTTGTTTGGTTGGTTTTTTTTAGATCAGGTCTGTTGCTCCTATTTATTAAGAGAATTACAAACCATTAGCTCTGCATTCCATGCAGACATTGCATCAGAAACTGCATTACGTACATAAGGATAATCTACAGGAAGTCAGAACAAGACAGTATCACAGTATCACTATGATTTTCTCCTTTAAAGTGTAAATACATACTTCTACTTCAAGTCCAGAATTTAAGACTTCACATGTTCTAAGCTTATAGTAGGATCCAGTTCTCTCCCTACAGTCTTACGTGTAATGCAGTAGGAGAGAAAAGAATGCACATACACACAGCACTCCACACAAATGCCCTTCCCTCAGAGAAAATTTATACTGTAACAGTCAAAATGTGAAATATTCCTTCCATCTTCCACATTATGCCAAATGTTATTGCAAGAGTAGGAAAAAGACCTACCTGTTTTCTCCTGAAGAATCTCTCCTCCCTTATTCTCATTTGGCAAGGTAAGATGAGAGGAAACTGTTGCTGATGCCTGAGAGGCAATGTTTTTGATGCCAGTATTTTGAATTCCTCCAAGATTACTACCAGCTTTGACTTCTACTCTTTTGGATCCAGGTTTATTTGAAGAACCCGTAAGGTTAGACTGAAATAAAAAAATAGACTACATTAAGAGAAGTTATTATTCCCTCAGCTAAAAATAAAAATATTAGCCAATATACTTTCTGTTTCAAAACACTTAAATTCGGTTCAAGTTGCAAAGGTTGCCTAGGAGATATACCTTTACAAATACAAAAAAGGTATCTTAATGTAACTTCCAAGAACATGGGAAACATTCGTATTAGTATATAAATGGCAACAGAACTTAAGGTAACAATGGAGTGACCTGGCATGAGCCAATTTTGTTCCTGGGTTTAGATAAAGGAAAAAGAGGAGATTACATTATTAGGACTCCAAATTTTACAGGAATACTCAATCACTAGCAGCAAGTGTGCTAGAGGAGGAGGGAAGTCTCAGAGTGCTCAAGAATCCACTTCAAAGGTTCCCTCAGTCTCCACTAAATGAAAGCATGGGGTTTCTGGATAAAGTAGGGCCTAATTAAGTCTTGGAAGAACCTCTTAAGCCTTCTCTGTTATTTAACTTCTCCACTGCTTTTATATGTGCCTCAAAGGACTATATATAGGACCATACAAAACACTTCAAGATGAGCAACTCTGTGTCTTCTCCTTAAGTGGAAGGGCCATTACAGACCTTTCTGCTACTGCCTAAAAATGAACTTGAGGTGCCACAAACTGATCTGCAATGGCAGCATATCCACACCAGGAAATTTAGGACTACTCATTTCTACACTGAGGCTAGGAATGGGGGAATTCCACATTAAAACCACTAAAACAGCACTTAGGACTGAGCAGTTTATGATTTCTATATTGGCATGTTGGCATTATCCAATTTTGTTGGCACCTGTAATGCTTAGAAAGTGAATGCTAACTTTTTTTTTTTTAGAACTTAAACGTATACTTTGCTTTCACCAATCTGCATATTGAACAATAAAAAAGAAAGCTTTTTTTTTTTTTTACCTTGGAAAAAGTGTTACTAAACTGAAGACGTATGCATTTCACACAGCCTTTGTGAGCAGTAACTGTTTTCACTGGTGATGTCAGTTGTCTTAAGTCATACTGGCAGATTTTTCCCCGGGAACATCCTATAGCCAAAGTAGTACCATCAGGCATGAAGTCTACTGTTGTCAGAGGAAAATCAGCTACTATTGTTGTCAGTAACCTTCAAATAGGAGAAAGGACAGGATAAAGAAGCTTTCAGAATTCAAAAGTAAGACTTTTATACACAGAGCATCTAAAAAAAATATATATATTTATATATGAAAGCTTTCATAATTCAGCTACAGGTCAGTAGTTCCACTTCTCCAGTGCCAAGTATATTCTGTGGCATATCTTATGAAACAGTGGATTATGTTTATACTAAGAATTCATGCTTAACAACAAAAAAACTGCACATGACCCAGAAGATTTCACAAGGACAGGATCACATCACCTTCCTAACAGCAGTTCTCACACCAGCATTATTTACTGGTATTATCATTTCCAGTAGCAATCATACTAAATACATCCTCTAGCTTCCCAAGTTTATCAACTCTAATGTTCCCACAACTCCAGGAAGAACGTCAGGTCCTAGTTTGCATCCTTCTACTACATCCCTCCAAAATACAGACTCCTGCTGTTATTCAGCTAAAGGAAAAGCGCAACTCACACCAGAACCAAGGTCCCATGAAACTACTTGCCATCCTACCCTCTTACTACACAGTACCATCAGCTGTGTCCCATACTCGCTGCTTTTTCAGCCAATGCTCTCCCACATTTAAGCCTCACTATCTCAGCAGCTCTGTGCACCACAGTTACGTCTTGTATATTGAACTAGAAAAGCAGGCAGGCTAAGCTCAGGTGACTGAAGGTCCTCACAAGCTCCAGAAGTTAACTGCTCTGTATCAACAAGAAAAGCCCATAAGATTCGCAAGTGGTCACTCAGACATAGCACCTCAATTAGTTCCCATATACCTTTTTTTTTTTCCTACTGTTTGCTTGGTTTTTAACTAAAAAAGCAAAATGGACTATAGGACAGGTTCCCCAGTAGTGATATGCCAACTACTTCAACCATTCTGAATATGGGATGAATTATTTATGTCATGTCACAGCTAAGCATGCTTTTTCAGTTTTTAAAAGAATCCTTATTTGGGTTTTATAATCCAAAGGTCTTTCATATACTCACTTTTTACTTAAAGTGTCATAGAGAATAACTCTTTTATCCAAACCTACAGTTACAAGCAGCAGCTTATTGACTGGAGAAAAGCAGATTTCTGAGGCTGGTGCTTTATGAGTATTTTCAAAATTATGATATGGGTTCTGGCTATTTACATCCCACAGAGTTACATTTCCACTGTCAGAAACGCTGCCCAGCAAGGATTTCTTAAAGGATGAATATTTCAAGTGTCGAATAGGCTGTAAAACAGACATAAAAAATGAATTTTAATACCAATATCAAACACCTTATTAAATTATTTTACAAAGGCTTCCACTCTGAAATATAAATAGTAAAACCCAGAAAATTCATTTCACATTACAATGCCATTTTTGCTGTCAGGGGGCAGACTTTTTTTTTACCATTATGGGGTATCATATGAGCTGATTAGCAAAATGAAAGACAAGAAAAAAAAATTTCTAGAAAAGTTTCTTAATTTTCCAGCAAGTAATACAGGAAAAACCCACACATCTAAAGTCAAAGGAGCAAAAAGGTACATTATTTCACCGATTGGTCTCCTGCCCAAAATGTTAAACTTAATTCCCTTTCACTGATTTTAAGCACTTGGATAGAAGCCAATTTGGTAAGACATGCAGACTCCAGAGTTAAGCAAGTATGTAGATCCTGCAGAAGAACAGACTTCAACCTGTGGACTAGGACCACAGAAGAGGATAATATGCCTGGTTTATCATATGTAGCATTGCTATCGCAGAACGATGTAATACAGGAACTTAACTACCTTTCAAAAACAGGTATTTTGTTTCCACTACAGTGCTTCAGAGGATGTTTCAGAACCTCACTGATCTAATACTAAATTACATTACTCAATTTCCTGATTCATTTTACCTATGACCCATCTGCACCAATTTATTCCAGTGGCCATAGTGCCCTTACATTGAAACTGCTTCCTAACTCCCCAGTACTGCTTTCCTGTTTTAATGAACAGCAACCTCATCTTCATTCAAGCTTTATTTTGCTATAAACAGTAGCTCAGAGTTCCCCAAGACTGGTTTTCCAGTATTATCACAACATCTTTGCAACTCTCCCAGTCTGACTCTTCCTTGAATATGGACAACTAAATCTTATATGATCCTCAAAATATTTTTCAAAGGCAGTAGCACTTCCTCCATTTTGTACTGTGAATACTCACCCAGAAACATCCTAGACTGCATTTTCATTTTAGCGATCCAAGACTGCTTGGGTTGCTTATTGTCATTTTATATCAAGAAATCCAAGTCCGTCTTTCCCTTGGGAATTTTCAATCCTAGTCTAGTAAGAAAAGCCTCAGTTGTAACCTCAGTCTGGTACCCTGATTTCTACTCTGTCATAGTTGTTCCCATGTCTATTGTTTCAATCATTTTTGGGTACTGACACAATCCCCTCTTTTCAGCAATACCTTCCAACTGCGTTTCCTCACAGCTTTACTTAGAATCACAGAATTGTTAAGGTTGGAAAAGATCTCAGAGATCATCGAATCTGACCATTAACCCAGCACTGCCACGTTCACCACCAAACTATGTCCCTAAGTGCCACACCTACACATTTTTTGAATGCTTCTAGGGATGATGATTCCACCACTTCCCTGGGCAGCCTGTTCTGATGTCTGACCCTTTTAGAGAAGAATTTTTTCCCTAATTTCAATCTAAACCTCTCCTGCTGCAACTTGAGGCCATTTTCTCTTGTCCTATTCCTTGTTACCTGCAAGAAGAGACCAACCTCCACCTTGCTGCTACCTTTTTTCAGGTGGTTGTAAAGAGTGATAAGATCCCCCCGAGCTTCTATTTTTCCAGGCTAAACAACCCCAGCTCCCTCAGCTGCTGCTCATCAGACTTGTGCTCCAGACCCTTCACCAGCTTTGTTGATCTCACTTCTACTATCATAAGCATTACTGAAAGCATTAAACAAGATTAGATACTCAAAGATAATGTTTGTTTGGTTTATCAGTAAAACCAATTTCTTACCCATCCTCTCTAATATTTTCTCACAAGGCAGTGAATCAAGTACTTCATTCAAGCCAATAACAGCTGTTACTATTTTATTTGCCTGAAAATGCTCTCAAAAAGCTATTGTATTATTCTAGCATAGACCGCACCACAATACTGGCTTTTACCCTATTTCTCTCTTTAACTTCACTTTAATGGAGGTATGTGTTGGTTCCTATGCCTCCAGCACTGGTATTGCATGTCTCACTGGATGCCTAATTGCTTTAAACTACTTTAAAGAGGTGGCACCTTCAACTGCATATTCAAATAGGATTGAATATGACTGTTCATCATTATTATGGTCCTCTACTGGACACAATGGAGATATCTTTACCATAATTTTTCAGGTTTTATTGAAAAAATACTGAGCGATTCAGGAGTAACAGCTTCAATTACATACATGACCTACATGGGAAACATTCCTGTTCCTCACAGTTCTCTGCCATTTCCTTTTCTTCTTTATCCTTTTAATCTCACAGGTCTGGACAAGTTGTCCATTTTCTTTCACATGAATACATTCCCCGTATTACCACTGCTCCCAATTTTTAACTTTAAAAGCTCAAGACAATTTCACTTACATGGAGTGGCCAGAACCCATCACACTTCTTTACAAATCAGCCAGCTGTTCAAACAGCTAAACTAAATCCTGTTGCTAGGAGAATAGCACCAGGCAGCAAAGACTTGAACAAACATTATGTTTTGAAACAAACCTTAATTCATCCTCACAACAGCAAGCAGATAAGAATCTGGTAGTCTAAATGAATGCCAACAGCAAAGACAAATTATGGGATCTGCAAACAACTCTGTGCAAGAACTCAATTCTAATAAAGCACACAGGTGTTTCTAAATTAAAATCAATTAATAGAATATAGGCCAATACTCCTATGAAGAGAAAATTGTTTAAAGTCACAGAAAGCACTGCAACCTTGGGCTATTCAACTACTTGTAGAATCTACACAATACCAGAAATTAACTGGCAAGGAAACTACATTCCATCATGCTGAATCAAACACAGACAAGCTAAAATTTATAAGGTTAGTTTAACTTCACATTCCCCAACTCTAAAAAAAAGTTACTAGGGAGTGGTGACCCCTCCTAAGCCAGACAGCTAGTGCCAGGATCAAACAGGATAATACACTGTTTACCTATTCAAGTTTACTCTTAAAGAAAATGAGCCCTAAGCTATAAATCAAGTAAAGGCTTTTTAAATTTAACAGAATTACACAAGTCTTCAGATATTTGCTTCACTGCACAATTAACCCTGCAATTCTCTACGAGGACCAACTAAAACCCCAAAAAATAATAAAGCTATTTCTGCACATAAAAGTAAAGATCATTTTTAGGATCGAAGATAAGCTGATAAACTGAGATATCCAACTAGCCAACCCATCACAAAACTATAGCTCAATTCCATTTTAAATTAAGGCTGTAATCAAATAACTGCCCTCCTTAAGAAAATGTTATATACCCTTTAGAGTGTGAACAGGAGCTCTGTGTTTGCAATTACTTCAACACTTCAAATAGTTTTATCCATCCTAAAGGTCACCCAGCTTTGCAGTAGGCCTTTTGATTTCTTCTGACAAAATAGTTATTCACAGCGTATCACTTACTCCTAATCACTTTTTGGTGGAAAGAACTGACAGGTTGATGCAAACTGTCCTCGCAAGAATTTCTCCATTTTGCAATTAACTAGCAGCATAGTCCCTGCTCTGGATATTCACCTGAGCTGCACAACCCAGCCACGGACTTCCCTGTAGCTCCTGCCTCACATCCACATCTTCCTAAGATCGTAACAATCAAATCAGAAAAATGAACTGACTACACAGATGGATTTTTAAGCTCAAACCAAGTATGAAGTACAATTTTGCTTCAATATAAGTATGAGACTGGTGATAGATCTAAGACACTGCAGCACCTAAGAGCAGAGATAGTTTGAATTTAACAGAGATTTTTCAACAGAAAGTATACCATAATTCCCAAGATGCTATGAGGTTGTAAGGGATTTTTCACCAAGTTATATTGTCTGTGCTAGACAGGAGAAACATTTAACTTGACACTATCTGCAATCTAGGACTGAAAAAGCTGTTGCAGTAACGGAAAAGGAATAAGTCACAGCTTCAGAATTCTTTGAAACATTAAAGGCCAGGTTTAGGGCCAAAGCAACAGTTCTGCATCCCCTAGGCAGCTCCTACCTCTGTAAAAATGATTCAGTAAAAAATGAAAGAATGCCTAAAACACAAACACATGGCTGTCTGTAAGACAACACTCACACCAAGAGCACATACTGGAATTTCCAGTGGGACAACACAGCTCATCTACTATTGCAAATGCCCTCATATCAAGGGAATTGCCCTTGTGATACCCATCAATTCTTTTAATATCTTTTCAGTCCGCAGAAAGGAACTGCAGTGCCTACCAAGGTCCTCTAAGTAGTACCACATGCTTTGTGTTAGTCTTTTGCACAGTCTTCCTTCAAACTACTTCTCCCAAATATTACCTAAACACCTAAACAGCTAAGATAAAATCTCATCACTTTTCCCTTTGATCAGCTGTGCAAGTTTAATCTCCAGATTAAATAAACTTATTATTTCCAAATACAGGCTTATATTCACCCTTACTGTCCAGATGGCTTTCAATAACTAAGTCAGAACCCAGGCTACATGGTCTTCGCTTTTTGCAGCAGTAATTGAGTGCACTGAAATCCTGCTTTGGTTTGTGGAGCCAACTGTGTTTTGATCAGCTCTAAGATCTACAAGTTTATTCCTGAGGAACCAGTGCCTACCAAGTAAGATTTGCTGTAATCTTTATATAAGCAAAGGTACTTGTGAAATTTGTATTTCAATGCTACCTATTATTTAAGGCTAGAATGCACACAATAGTCTGCTTTTTTCCTTTCCTTAAGGGCACTCTTAAAAATTAAAATGAAACGGAGTAACTAAACTTAAAAGCTGTTGATACGTACCTTCAATTTCTAAAGACTGTCAATTAAAGCTTGGTACCTGAAAAGACCTTAATACAGATAGCCTACCTGTCGGCTGCCGTAACCAAAGGGAGTACTTGATAAATTGGTGGTAACACTGTGTAGGATAATTTCGCCACTCAAAGATCCAGAAGCAATGTAGCCATCATTCCAATTATATGCAATACATGTGACTTCATCTTTATGATCCTGTAGGGAAAGGAGATTAGAAGAAGAGGGTTAAAGATCTTCTCCCTAATTTGTGCTTTTGCAGGAAAACTTCAGCTTGATGGGGGTTTTTTTCTGACCATCTGTAACACTTAAAAATATTATTTAAGAGTTATTATGGAATATCACGGAAAACAGCAGCAGAACACGCTGAAGACCAATCATAATACTTTAACCACTTCTGATTTTTGCAAAAGATGGTTTTAATAAATTAGTAAAGATGATGGTGTAGTTATATACAATGTTTTAAAAAGAATACCAACAGATATATATCTACCACAGGTGTAATTAGTTATTTTAAAAGTAAAGTCTCCCAGAAAACAGATATTTGAATAGGCTTTCTGTTAATCTGATGTATGCCTGCCAATTTCCCCTTCTGTCACTTTTAGCATTAACACACATATTTAACAACTACCTTTTCAGTATAGTCCTTTTGCGATGATGATATTGTGCTTAATGAATATATTAGGGAAGATAGTCAAGTACTTCTAACCCAAAATTTAGTAATAGATATTTAAAGTATTGTAATATCTACTTAGCAGTTTGGCTTCAAACTCTAACTCTGGAAGTCCAAGAAAAAAGAATAAATCAAAGCTAAAGTTTCATAGCTTCCCAAGTCAGTGGTGCTAAATGAGAGCAAATGATCTACTGAAGGCATCTGGGAAAGATACTTGACCATCCTACGTTTTGTGCATCATACAAAGTTTTTAGAGAATTCATACTAGATCAGTTAAAAGACAACTATCTCCCAGTTTTGCATAACACTAGTTCTACTACAGTATTCCACAAATACAAGTCTTTTCTCACTTGACATATCAGAAAGAGCAATTATCTGGAACGCATCCCTTGAAAAAAATCCCCATCAGAGAATATCAATAAAAATTTGCAAAATTAGAAGTCCATTCTGAAAATTTAAACATGTATTATTATAGAATTGTACTCTGAAGGCATTGAATTATGCATGCTAGTTAAATTTGCTATTTACAGCACATAAAGAACACAAACTTGAACAAGACACAGATGTGTGCTAGCTCCTATCTGTGACCTTAATCCTAAAGATACATGACCAAGAAAGTGTAGTTTTTACAGCTGGCAGCAAAACCTGGAAGACTAGAAAACTACAGTTCTTCCTCAGCCAAACTTACCTTAAGGCTGCGATAAATCCTTCTGGATTTCAAATCCCAGATATTGACTGTGCTATCAAGGCCTCCACTCACGATATATGAAGAACTAGAATTCAAGCTCACACATGTCTGTTTTGCCTGATGGAGAAGGGGAAGAAAGTATGTTAAAGATAATTAAGGCACTTATTCAAATCTACTTAAAAGCACATTGATATGTTTTTATTTTCATCAGCACAAACAGTCCCACTGACAGACAGAACTACTAGTAATCTACAGTCATTTGCCATAAAAAGGCATTTAAAATCCAGTCCAATTTGGACATACATTTAATATACCTTCAATATGCGTTTTCCCTTTAAACTATAGCTCTGCAAAGTATAATCACAGTCTTCTATTCAGTACTGAGTTTATAAAAAGAAAAAATCCTAAGTTAAGGAAAAAAAACTCCTTAGAAGAAAATCAAAAAGTTGTCTAAGTCACATAATTCACATTCCCTAAACATTACAGAGAATATTATAGCAGCAGACCTCATAATTCGGTTAAGTGATTCTTTTTAAAATAATCACTGAAGTACTAGCTTTTGAAAAAAATGTCAATCTTAATGATAGACCTACATGGAGGACAAATTATTATTCAGTTCTATCATGTTGAAAATTCACTTTTAAGTTCTCAATATTTGAGTGAATTAAAAACAAGTCCATCTAATTATTGACACAGTAAAATCGGAAGAGATTGAATTAGTCATATCAGATTCAGTGAAATCTCCGGACAAACACTCCACCTTTGAAAGTGTTTGCTTCAGCACCCTAAAAGCAAGGGTTGAACAACTTTACAGAAATTTCCCAGTCCAAATTAGCATTAGAACAGCTACCCAAGCAAAACAATCAGAATGGTTTAGAACACTAACACGTCATTCAAGTGACCATGTCAAGAGAGTCTTCTAAAACGAAGTCCAGCTTCTTGTAGTTCATAGTACCACGCCTCCATTTAATGGGAAAAAGAAGCTTTGACTGTAACAGAAATGCTCCTGTTTCTTACAATTGCAGAAGCTGGCATGTGTATGCTCCAAGAATGACCTCTACATAGATTCTTTTGTTTCTTACTGTATAATTCACAGAAATGCACAATACCGACAATTCAAGTTGGAAATTGAAGTTTGAACTTGAGCTCTGTTCCGTCCCCTACCCATCAGATCACATTTGAACCACTGACTGCCTCAGGTTATCAGTATTACTGCATTTGTATTTTCTTTTTTTATTTTCTTATTTTTACTCCCCCCTTTTATGTGTGTTTAACAATACACAAAAAAATGTTTTTACATATCTGCCATAACTCATACTAAAATTAAATTGATCCCAATATGCAGAACAGATTTGAGACACACAGGGTACAAGGTGAAGAGGGGGAAAAAACAGGGAAAAGCATTTACTCATACTTACTCCTTCAGCTATTTCAAAGAGTGGAACAGGTTTGCTTTTACAGCTTGAAACAACTATTTTATCACCAGCAGCAGAAGCACTGGCCAGGTATCTATCTTTGTCACAAGTTAAGAACCATAATTGTAGGATACCAGTGATTAATAAAAGCAAAAGAAAGCTTCCCTTACTGAACAGAAGACAGATTGTCCAAACAGCCTAAAGCACTGTACCTTGAAGAGACCTAGAAATAGAAACATAAGGCTATTTTCCAAGCTTTCATTAAGAAGCTCTTGAATTAACTACAGCCCTTACTTTCCAATACAAGGCAGAGCAATTTCTTTCAGAGAGAGGATGAAAAATATCTGACAGATATTATTTAAGAGCTCTTTACCACTAAGGCAGCTTATCCGGTCTACAATTCTGTTTCACCACCACCCCATTGTAAGAGTCCCATTTATCACTACATTCAAACGAATCTCTGATGTTGTTAGCAGACTATGGACTAAAAGAATGGTTCTGTTCATGACACGTTAAACTACTTGACCATACAGTTCGTAGAGCACAATGAGCACTTGCCAATTTGTCCCCCTCTGTACTTAAAAAAGAACACCAAAAGCCCAAAAAGTACCTTTTTCTGAAACCAAGTAACCTAAAGTAATAAGAAAAATATTGAATATGGAGCTACAGAGAAGGAAGACTGCGTCTGCACTCCCACCAAATAAACCAAGTAATCATTTAGATCAGTGTCCTCTATGTCTTGAGGTCAATGTCCATTGTGATTTTATATTTGCTTATTTAAGAATAATACAGGTTAATTGGCTGTCTTTAACACAAGAGAACCACTAGGGAGAGTAGTGCTTGCTATTCCTTTCATTATTTTAAGGCACTTTTTCAGCTTACAGAATTATGCAGAACCAAAACTAATGCTTTATCCCTAACAAATTAACAAGTATATGGAGCGAGATACTTCATTGTTTCAGTTTTGGGAGATGAAGAGGAAGCATAACAAGACAAGACCTATAGCTAAAGTTTGTTAAACACATGTAAGTGTGTATACATATACATCATAATATTACATCTATGCTTCAATTTCTCTGCAAGTTCCATAGCTAACACATTCTTTTGTGTTCTGATTGTTTAAACTTTTCATATATTCACTTATTTGCAGACTATAGAGGACAGACATTCAGAACTTGCAGGACTTAATTGCTATGTGCCAGCATACTGTCCTTCTTTCATATCAAGCTTAGGCACCACCACTTTTTCCTGTGACTGCCACACAAGCTGTTCACTTGACAGCACACTGAAACTTCTCATTATTCACCTGACACTTGGCATCTCCTATCATTATCCTAGGACAGGCTTCCAAGCCAAAGCTGAAAGATCTAAATGGGTCAGATCCATTTTGATGCATTAAATCACCACCATCCTACAGATGTTTTCCTACACAACCAATACATTTGTACTTCTTCTCGACATGCTACCAACAATGCAAAGAAAACCAGTACCTACAGGGTAAGAGGTAAGTGCTATCAAAGACTATCAGAATCAATGACAAGCTGTTCCAGGAAAAAAAAAAAGTCTTTGATTATAACTTCTCTCTACACTATGTATAGAATTCTACTACAACAGAAATAGCTTTGTTCAACCTTGCCAGTAAATTAAGCATTGCCTTGAAAGTGAGTATCGTAATCAACTACTGAAGAAACAAATGAGTAAGGTTTACAGTTGGCAGGCAATCAGGCATATCATAATCATTAAAGAAGTTTTTGCCTCCTAAAGGATGAGAAACTTCTACAGAATCATTTACTACCGTGAGTTGGTTCTCTTCAACACAGACAACCACAAAACTTTCTTCACAATATATAAAAAATCTTTTTATACAAAACTTCAAAAAGGCATCAGGCCTGTGTTCTACAAACACCTTGGTAAAAGAAACAAAAACTTCAAAAACAAAACAACAAAAACCCAAACCCAACCAAAACAATAAAAAAAACCCCTCACTGCAATTTTGCAGAACACCCACAAAAAACTGGCTGAAACTGTAAAGGATACTATTGCTGGCCCAGCATAGAGAGCTGACTGGATGCGAAGGTGTATGTGGGCTGAACTGCTCCACCACGGTCAGCGATGAGGAATCCCATACTTTAATGTCATCTCCTGATGATGCAAAACGTATGCTTTCTTGCATGGCTGCACCTGCTTTGGCAGAAATAAATAAGAAAAGTGAAAATACACGTAGTAAAAATATGTAACAGGCAACCTCACAAGTCATAAGTAACTTCATCTGCACCATTTAAGACTGTTTTCTTGATAACCGTGACATTTATTGGGAGAGTTACACAATGAATACTGTTCAGCTGCATATACTAGTGAAAGCAGCAGACACCCCCCACTTTTGTTACTTGAATTCTAGCAGGAAATGGTGCTTTCCTTTTCACAAAGCCATCCCCTCTACGGCATCAAGAGACTAAAATGAAGCTTTTATCTCCAGAGTTTACAGCTGCCTACCACGAAACCGTGAGTATTCCGAGAACCCATTTCCCACCAGTAGATGGGGATATACAAACCAGAATTAAACTGTTGCAGGGGAAGGCTGGAAGTTTAGAACTGAAGGACTTCAACGTTCACCTCACCACTCCAAAAGAGACATATGAGACTCCTTTAAACTAAACCTCTGACAGTAGAATACGAGTGACAACGAGTTACCTTTCATCGCAGCTTACAAAACATTAAAAAACAAACAGGCCAAGAACAACGCACAGCTACTTGTTTTGACTGACACTGTTTTGAGAGCTAAAGCCAATCTAACCTATTCCTGGTTAGTAAAGTTTATTCTCCGCGTTTTACTACGGGTAATTGTAAACTGCCAGCAAACAAGGACTCAAAACATGAGCCTTCCCTTCAGCTGAAAGCACAGCCGAAGTTTCCGGGACGCTTCCGCAGAGCTTTAGGCCATTCATTCTCACTGCCGCCAGTGGTAACGCTGACAAGACCACCCGCCGCACACGGAGCTCCTCTCCCGCTCCGCACTCCAGGCCCGGAGGCCGCGGCAGGACCGCTCCGCGCACCCGCGTCCCGGGGCCCCGGCATCGGCACCGCCCGGCCCCGGCCCCGGCCCCGGCCCCCTCCCGCGCTCTCCCC
>VXAY01000345.1:37097-131696 GCA_013399855.1 Oxyruncus cristatus | reverse complement strand
AAAAAAAAAAAAAAGTATTTTTAAAAACTATTTAGGTTTAAATATTTAAAAATAAGAGAAAAAAAATTATAAAACACATCAGGAGCCAAATCCTGATGTGATTAATAAAACTGTTTCTCTAACATTAGAACTTAAGTCTAAATCTATAGCACTCAGCAACTGATAAGGTTGATGCAAAAGAGAATTTAGTGAAGCAGAGAAATGATCCAATTGAAAAGATTTTCTTCAGTTATTGTACATCCATTGGCAGGATCAAACATATCTTCCAAACTTGCTATTGATTGCAAAGTAACATGAAATGGGATCTGAAAAAAAAAACCAAAAAAAAAAAAGGAAAAAAATTACCAAATTAATAACTTTATTAAGCTTAGAGGTACCAAAATACACAAATAGCTCCACATTAAAGCCAGATCTCTGACCAACAATGAATAAATAAGTTAGAAATACTTATTGCCTCAGTATAAATTAGTGGTTAATGACATCTCTTGCAGTAAACTAGTAAAAGAGGATTCAAGGGAGAAAATTTCTGTGAACAGTCTTGCTCACAAAGCTTATCCTGATCATCTGTAGGTAAAATGAAGATATCAGACAAGAGCGGCAAGAATGATTAGTAATTTGGAAGGCTTTTCCTAAGATGAGAAGCTGAAAGAGTTGAGCTAACTGTAAAAGGTGAAACAGGGCAATGAAAAAATGGTTTGTGCTTCCATTGAACATGAAGAACTATTTAGGTGTTTTAGATATCAATGGAAAAACAATTAAAGGAAGACAACTTGGAGTATGCTACCTAGGGAAGCTAATTTTTAATGAAATTCTTTTATTTATAAATTTACTTTTAACATTTGAAATTGCAACTTCCAAACACTATACTTCGTCTCCCTCAAGGACATAGCTCTTCATTAAAAAGCATTGAAAACAAGCAGGCTGATCAATTTTTATTCTTAAAACATGAACAGTTTTGTCATTTTAAATGAATAATTCAATAAAAATGCACTTTTTCCATTTACAAATATAATCCAGGGCTGAATCAAAAACACCATAAGACACAAGAACAGAAATAAGACAATCAAAGAAGAGAAGGTGGAACACAATAGGAGTTGAAGTGTGACAGCTCAGACAGTGAGAAAACAAATACCACAAATTAGAACTGACTTTGTCCAATTAATTCACCAAAAGGTGAGCAACAAAAACACTGTGTGGTGGGAGAATGGTGTAAAACTATATATAAGCAATGTATCTGCTGCCTTCTCCTGCATGCTTGAAAACAAAGGGAATGTACTGCTCTATGGTATACATAGTCCCACTCCCAGCTTTCTGTCTCTGGCTGAGGTAATGCAGCATACAACTTATTTGAAACTTTGGAAATACTACTTTGAAATATGCTATACATAATGAAGGGCTGAACACCCTACAGGTTCCATTGACTTCAGAGAAGAACGAAGACGCTCAGCATCTTGAAGGATTAGGCTTCAGCTGCTCAACCAAAACTGCCATATTTAAAAGCATCTTGGTTTGAAGTCTTTATTTGAAACTTTGAGCCCATTGTTCCACCTGTTGAAACATTTTAGCTTGGGGAATTTAGGGAGAATAAAACAGAGCAGTAAACATCATGTTCTTGCTGGAAGAACACCACTAAATCTGCTCCCTCATTTCCATCACAGACCCACAAATAGGAGCAGCCAAAGTCAAAGGAATTCACAAGAATTTAAAACAGTTCCAGGAGGTTTCCATGATTCTGTGAAGCTTGGCTGTATCTTTCCCTAGGTATCTGTCAAAACTCTCTACCATGGAAGATATTTCAGTGAGACTCTGAAAAATACAGCTTTGCAGAATGAATGTGTGTGTATCCTGATACACTGATAAAGCCAGACTGAGTGATATGAAGGTGTGGGAGTCATTTGAGAGAGAACTTCAGGAGGGGTAACACAGGGTGGCAAGAATGGTGCAGTATGTATAGAAGGGAAGTATGTACTCTTAGGAAGTACAACACAGCATTACAGATTCTCTCTTCTGCAATAGGCCACTAGCCCAACTGCTCTCACACAAAACTCAGGATCCTCTTCTGGTAGGAAGAACTACCTGGCTGGAAGTCTACAGTGGATGCCTTACCATTATCATTCCACTGTGAACAATTAAAGGTAAGATATTTGAGGATTAGTGGAAGGAGTGATATGTTACAGTGAATTCCAAAATCTTCCCTGGAGTCCCTTGAGCCCTGGCAGCTGTGGTCCTTTCCTATCTCCCTACGGTGGCAGAGAACACTGACCCACACTGCTGTTTACTGTGGGCCAGTTCCCATAATTTTCTCTGGATCCTGACTACAGCTGGGTAACAAAATGAATGCAACAGGCTGGACAAAAAAATGGCATGATAGTTCTCAGAATATGTCATGGGCAAGGCAGAGAAGGCAAAAGAAAATAGAAGCAAAGCCTGAATAACTGCAAAAATGCAAGGATGGAAGGAAATTGATTTGGCAATTGCATTATGGAAATTCACTGGAGTCTGTGTAAACAATGACCAGAGAATGGTGGACAACCTATGTTAACCATTCTAAGCAAGATTCACTTTTAATACATTTTTGTATGTATGAAAAGGTGATTCTAATGAACAGTGAAGATATTCATAGTTTGTAATCATGCACATTTGTATTTAAAAACAAAAACCCAAAGAGAAAGCCCAAAAATGTATGAGAAAAAACGGGAAGATACTTAGGGGTATAATCCATGTTTCAGTTTAACTAAACAATTGTTTTATTGTAGAAAACAGGTTTTTACTCTTAATGAGAACAGCATACCTCAGTTAATGGGGAGGACAGGGCTGGAACAGCAGACAGCAATGCTTTGACTTCAGATAAACACCTTTTAGCCATTTCCTAATGGTATAAAACAAGAAAAAACTAATGCTGTATTATCAGTCTCCTCCAATAAGCTAACAGATGGCTCAGCCTTACAAAATTTTCCAGAGCATTCAAGTTTTAGGTTATTCTAATTGAATTCACAGCAAAATAAACTTTAGCTGATAAATATAAATTTTCTGCAACACTAATCGTTGTGTTTGCTGCACAGATGCAAGTGCCCAAACTTTTTAGTTTCTCCTGAGGCAAAATTGCCCCTGGTTCAGGTTTTAAATCCAGTGACTGAGCATGCTTTTGCTACGTGTTCACTGAAGACTTTATAAACGAACACCTCGACAAGTTTATATATGTAAAATGTGTGGCATGTTAATCTTAGTAGTATTTTAAATATTGTTTTTCCAATTACTGACATATATTAATGAAAGTTTGAGCAAACCCCTCTAGGTAATCAGAAACACCCACTAAAGGACAGCTCTGTCTACCCTCCTAAGAACTATGATTGGCCAAAATACCATTTGTTCTCCAAGCTGGTCAAAATACAGCCTCATAATAATGGCACAGTGCACAACTGTCACTGTTCCACAGCATCCATCAGACAAAGTGACAGCCTCTACATCATTAATCATTTCATATAATAGATATAAAGAGAATCCTGTCACAGGATAAATGTCTTCCACTTTGAAAATAAACGTCTATTTTGCCTTGGCATTTATCAAGCAGCAGTTATGCTGTGGCAACATTCTATTCCAATGACATTATCTCAAACAGACCATATGGAAAATTCTGAAATTACCTTTTTTTTGTGTGTGTATGTGGGGAGAGTTATTTGCTTATGGACCATATTCAGATTTGCTAATAAAAAGAAAAGAGGAAGGTGGCATAGAGAAAATGAAAATAAATTCACTGTCAGTTTTAGTCCTCTCCCAATAACATTATTAGAAGGTTCTTATTTCAGAAACCACCACTGCCCATTTTGCATTGAAGATATTTAACTGATTTTTAAAAAGCACTTTCAGGTTGATCGCCTTCCTGATTTAGCACACAGCCAAGCCTTTTCTGATGTAGATTACTAAAAATTAGGCATTGTTTTTCAAATCTATGTACCTGAAGATGTAGTCTTTATTTTCAAGTGAAAGGTAAGAAAATGCTGGGTTTTTTTGTAAAGTGACAATATATAAGGAAGAGAAAGAGTTAAATACTAAATTAAGAATGAAGGTATTTCAACATTTCTTGAAAGGGGTGAGGGAAACATAATGTCTGTCTTTATGCCTGCCTTCCAAGTTACCTGTCATTTATTCCCCCAAAACAGACATTTTAAATAAAGCCAGAAATATTTAAGAGCAGAACTTACTTCTGTTTTTTCATCAAGATGCACTTTTGCAACACTCATTTGGGGTTTTTTTGAAGGAGTTTCACTCTGTTCAAGAAAACCTGTAGATTCTAAAGCTGACGACAAACTTTTAGAACTCTGCATCAATATTTCAACTTGCTCCTTCAGATTAGACAGTTCCTTCCTTAAAGAAATAATTCTGAAAGAAAACAAGGTTTTCTCATTATTGTTGTTATAAACCAACAATATTTGTTGTTTCCAATTTATAACTAAGCTGATCTTGCTTTTATCACATATTGATTAGGTTCTACATTTTCTTTCATTTCAGAACTGATCTCATAATTTTACAAAAATAAGTTTTCCATTAAAGAAAGTGGAGATATGGAATGCATTAGCTTTTTACATTAAAAATTATAAGAAGTGTTATTTTAGGAAAAAATTATTTAGGAAAAAAGCTTTTTTCGTCCAACCAGTACAAGAGTGGCAGAGGCTGCAACTCTTCTTGGCATGTTATTCCTTCCCTTCCACCTGCTCAGCAGTCCCAAAAATTTTGAGGCTAGATGAATGACAAGGAAGAAGTAATGAAAAATGCCACACAAAGTAAAATCAAGGGCTGCATCTGGGGCTACAACTGAGAAAAATCCCTGCACACTCAGAGTTGTAATATGGGGTGGAGAAACTACTTGATCCAGTGAGAGAATGAGAATAAATGCTGGGACTGCTGCTTACATCTGCTATGTTGCTATGCCAATGTAATATAATTAGCATGTGTTACTCAGTTCTTTAAGAATCAAAACTAAAATGCTAATGCATTGAAAAAGCATTTGTTTGGATGGGTTTAACACTTTGTACAACATCTTACAGTTTTTATAGCGAAATGCACAAATGTATGCTTTTAAAGATTTATAGCTCTTTGATATTTTGTACTTTATTTTCTCTCATCCTAAATGGCTGACTGATCTTTAATACAGCATGAAATAACAGGATAAAGTCAGTTATTATTTACCTAGCCAATGGAATCCACAAGTGGCCCGAAAACACAGACATTGAACTGAAAATCTTGATGTTGCTAACCTTGACAGGCTGTGTATTATAAGCATAAAGCAGCAAAACCTGTAAAAAAGATGGAATGGCTAAGGTGTCATGCAGTATAGCACAGTAGACATGAGCTATTTCAGTGATATAAGATTGTAATAAATATCAAATACAGTGTATCGATGAAGTAGTAGATAACTGACCTTCAAAAAAGAGGGGAGAGTGACCTCATATGAATTTGAGCTATACTCAGTTTTTATAGGCCTTAAAGCAATACAATTATGAATATCATTTCTGTGGGTTTGAAAATTACTGATACCCCATGGAGTCATCATCAAAATCCCACTTTGTCCTGATCCTGGTCAATCAGTCCACTTACACTCATGTCCAAAGTTCCAACTGAAGTTAGGCTGAACAGAGCTTTTACTGAATTTCCAAAGGCCCTATGTAATTAGCTAAATTTCCTATATGGCCTTGTGCATGGCTGTCATCATACCAGGTTTAAGTCCATGAAGTGTTCATAACTCACCAATCTAATAAAGCTGCATCAATATAAGAAAATTAAATAGAATGTTCTCATCTTTCACTGCAATAGTTTGCTAGTATGATTGAAAATATGCTTCCTAGTGGTAGCTGAATATTTTGACTACGTGGACACTGCCAAGAATATGGCATGTGTGTATTAGGTGTTCTGAAGAGTTGTCTCTGGACCTCTACTGACCTGTCTGGCCATGCTGAAGTAACCTGCAAAACTATATTAAGAGGTACATTATTTGCATTAACTCCACAGGGCTTTTGTAGCTTACTAATAGTGTTAAAAGGGTCTAGTGTAAATTCAGACGCTGATCTGCTATGCCAAAAAGTTTGGAGATCATGGATTTCTATTGCAGAAGCAGAATTTTTACCTACACGTTGTTCCCTTGTTGAAAAATAAAACAAATTCCATGTCCTGGTCTCTTGCTTTCCTGCAGCCCTCCCATCTCTTTTATCTTTCATGTTTAGTCTGATCCTTTAGGAAAATGAGGTTTACAAAATCCCACTTTCCTTGTATATATATATATACATATATATATATATTTCCTTTTCCAACAGCCTCCCATCAACCTATTATTTGACTGTATCAATCAGCTCTAACCAAACTTAACAGAGTGGGGATCTTAAAGTCATCAGGGATCTGCACCAGGCATGAATACAACACGGTCTGGAAGCTCTATATGGTAAACAAAGTATTTTTTTGGCCTGCCAACAAAAAACTGTCAGGGCATTCTGTTTTCCTGCAAAGCAGGTTTGTGGCACAGTAAATATATAGCTCCCTGCTGTCTAGCTTGCCTACCAACATATGTATAATTCAATTAAAAAGCTGATCAGTCATAACATAAATATTCATTGGAAATGAGATTTAATTTGTTCCAATACCTAAGGAACTGCTTTGCCCTAGTTATACCTTAGTTTCTGTATCATTTGATGGCTTTGCCATAGAAGAAATATACCACTGAATGTTGATTTCCTTATTTGAAGTATTTGCTGCCCTACTCTCAATCTGACTGTCTTCTGCAATGACAGAAACTGGAGAAGCTCTCCTCACATGTGACACTTCTGATGCCATTTCTGTAACTTCAAGAGAAATCTGAAACACAAAAATTTAAATTATATTTTTTCTGGTGAAACATGCAAAATCTCTTATAATACAGTATCTTCTAGAATTGGTATGACTTTCACTCCTGCACAAATATACGCTCATTTAGATAAATGGGAGGTTTTAAAAGGTGTCCATTTCACAAAGTTAGGGCTTTTCAAAGCTCACGCAATGAGACATTTCTAAAGGTAATGCAAAGCATCTTTGGGCTGGCTTTGAGAACCCACAGTAATAATGACTGTTGCCTTTGACTTAGAATCATCATGGTATTACATTTTTTGCCCAAATCTATTATTTGACATGCTGATCATACAAAATATACTGCTAAAAAGTAATCTGTGAGCTATGCATATTGGTAATTAAAATAGTATTCTGAATGTTAGAATAACGCTTTATTTATGTTTACCTATCTGTTTTCTCATTACCTGTGCAATTAACAAAGGGTGATACCTGCTGAAAATTCCATCACTTAATTTTTGAGAATTTGTTGTATTTACTAAAATACATATGGAACATTAGCAGGCCATTCATCAAATAGTTACTGTTGGCTGTATTTACCAGGGAAGTAATGGAGGAAAACTGTCAATCAACGTTCATTGATGAACAAAAGCTCTCTTAAAAATCGTGAAACATTTGATTTAAAGGCTGAACAGCACCACACCATCCCTACTTTTTAAAGTGTTACGCAGCTCTGCAAAGGCAAAGAAGAGCAGCCAAACAGTGGCATTTTGTGGGAATATGGAAGCTATTTGAAAAGGTCCTTAGTGTCTCCATCACTGATTCCAAAATGTGGACACTTAAAACAGCTGCCTGGCGAGTTAGTTGTTTTTGAATTCTGAATGTTCATTGCTGGAAAGAAAGGGAGAATTTTACACACTTTATTTTCAGAAGATATAGCTCGTGACCAATATAGGGCAGTAAATCCAAGTGAGCAGAAGATGGATTTTTCACAATAACTTAATCTTACACCATAAAGCCACTTAACATCCCACATCAAAATTTAGTAGAAGGGAAGATAAAGCTGAATCCATGCATGGGAAGTCATGTGTTTTAGCATATGGATATGCCTTCAGTAGGCAGTGATAACTTTGGTCATAACCCATGGTATGCCATGAGATGTACATGGATGACCCACCTACTACAATCATCTTTTACATTTGGGACCTTTAGTTCAGGAATGAAACACCCACTATCTTGCTAGTGTGGAGTGTAAACAAAATTAGGAGAAAACACATATATGGAGGTGGGAACAACCTAATTTATGCTGTGCCCCTGAACTAGACCTCTTAAAATTCCATTTTAGGCTATGTATTTCTTTCTAAAATGTGTGCTATGATTCCTTTTTGGCTAAACTGCATCTTTTGGGTTTTACATCATATGGAATCTTTTTGAGGGAGGATATTGCAACTGCTCTTGACAAACTGGAGGGTTGCTGAATTACATACATAAATATTTGTCTATTCAACTTTCTCAAAAACCTAAAACAACAAATTGTCTTAGTTGTTTTAAGTCCTACAGACTATCATGGAGTGGAATAAAAAACAAGCATGTGAAATGTAACAGGACAAAGAATTTTAATTGGACTTAATGTAATTTGGATTCTTTGTTCAGTGGAGCTGAAAAAAGCTTCAAGAATAAAAAACAGAATTACAAAGACACGTAAGTGAACATAAAAATCATACTTTCAAAAACTGTATCTTTTTGTGCTGTTAAAAATCCCAGTACTAAATTACATTTCTAAAATAACTTATACAGCCTCCTGAATAGTAAAGGATTCTAAAAATGTTGTGATAAAAATCAATGAAGCTTAGAATTAAAAAAAGTAAGAGCTTTATGCTTGTTAGCTGTCTACAATAGCGAAGCTAACACATGATTATGCAGCTTGCACCCGTCACGAACATGACAGTGATCTCTGAAGCTTATTATTCCATGACACTGTAATACTAATTATGTCAAAAAAAGAGCAGACAGAGTAAAATAATTTTTGATATATGATGGCTGTTATAAATGTCACATACCATATATTTACAATTTATTCAGTGGCACAGTCAGCTCTTTGTTGGGAAATGAGTAATGATATGCTGTCCAACACTGCAGAAAGTTCACCAACTCCAGAAGAGCTATCACAAAAGTATTTTTATTCTTTTTTATAAGATACCAAGTTCTCCATCCTCAAGGCTCCCCTGTCTCCATCTAATACTGAACGTAATAGGTAAAAAATAAGCCATAGAGAGTGACCTTTCAGTTTGATTTTTTAGTGTTAGGATAATTAGTGATATGAGAAGTGGGATGGAGAAACTTTGAAGACAATTACTTTTACATTGGACAAATTTCATTCGATGTTCCATAAATGTGCCACGGGCAGCATAGACTCCAGAATTCCAATTCAGGATTTATCTGAGTAATATATTCTGAGTTGTCTACCTTTTAAAGCTCAAATAGGTTGTTTGGAAGCCAGAGATCTAAAAAGGTTGATATTCTAGCTGGATGATAATCAGTGTAAAAAATTGGCACACAAGGTCTTCAAGAAATTTTGAAAAATATAACATACGTTTTTTGAAAATCATGTTTTAATTACAGACCAAATTAACAATATAGAGACTTGTACACATAAATTATAAAACAAACATCAGAACATTTTTGGTTTGAAACATGGAGACCCACAAGATTTAGTCCTACTGACTAGAGGAGACAACTGAATTAACTAATAAAAAAAATCTTTTTAAATATAATTCTGCCTAATCTTCTAGGGTCTAAATACACTGCCTATGGGATTGAGATCATTTTTGCAGGAATGAATAACACAGGGGATATTTACATTTGTTAACTAAGTACTTCACTGCTTGCACAGGATTTTGGTTTTGTACTGATCCTCTGCATAATGAATTTCATTTTTCTCTAGTGCTCCCAGAAATATCACCATTGGAACTATCAAATCTGAATGAAATACCAGTGTAATATTTTTGAAACATCAGAAAGAACATAAGTACCTCTGAAGAGTCAGCTGGCCTACTGAGTGGCAATCCTACGTCATGTAGCTCTTCTGGAAAACTTTCAAGACAACACACTGAATATTCAAACAAATTTTCTTTAAGAAAGGAATGCATTTCTGCTATGCGTAGAACAATTCCTGTGTCAGAAACAAAACTAAGGTGTCCATCTCTTGCAGAAAGTGATCCAGGTCCTGAGTTAGGGGCAGCTTTGAAAAGAAATGTTTTTATTACATCATTATTTGCCATTAAAATGTAAGGTTTATACAGCTAATCTATACTTATAAATTTTGAAAATATAATAAACTGTGTAAACAGATTCAATATCAAATAAATGGATTTCCAAGAATTACACTGATTGTCCTTAGATATTACTAGCTTATGCTATTTGTATTGTAATTTTTCACCAGTGATCTGATAATGAAATGAGCTCTGTCTAGACATTCTAAAGTAGCATAAAATGGGAGGTGGAATTTTGAAGTTTAGGTACTTAAATTCAGATGTGTAAGCACCAGTATGTTCAGTAGATATCTAAGTACCCACCAGAATAAATGCATATTTATTCAATACAATCAAAATAAGCTTTAAGAACTTTTAAGACCCCAGTTTAGACAACTAGTGGCTGATCAGCTGAGTTGCTCCCGAGGTAAGATGAGATATATATGCACATTTTGACACCTACTTGTAGATACCTTACTGTCCTTATAGTTCTGTAGTAAGCCAGAACTTCACTTGGTGCTGCAAGTTAAAAACCCAGCCCTCTCTGAAATTATTAGTTTCAGAGTTGCTAGATTTCACTCTAAAACAGCACCTACACGTACACTCTAGTTCTGTTCTCACCTCTCAGGTCATCACTTGCATATCCAGAAGCTGGCCATCACATGTAGATGCATAGTTTTAGGGCCTTGTAATGAATGGATTCTTAGTCTGTTTGAAAGGTCCTATCTATTACCATCTTCTGTTTATAGTGAAATAACCCAAGCACGTAGATCACATCTGGGGTTTTAGTCAAAACACACTCAGTCGTGCTCAGCCTTCCCAACTACACTAGACTCAGTGTTCAAAAACAGTACCTCAAACTGAACAGATTTATTTCTGATGGGACTTACGTTTGATGTATCTAGAACTAAAAATAAATACTAATGATGAAATTTTTTTAAAAAAGCTTTAGATATAGTAATAGAAATTAAGTTTTGAGGGGGCTTTCCTGGTTTTGTGAAGGCTTATGAATACCTATGAAGAAAAGTAGCAATATCTTCACTTAAGGCACTTGTAATCTGACATAAATCTTGATTTTAGTGAAGATTTTTTTGCAATTAGACAATTTAAAAGAAATCAAAATTAGGCTATTTCAGATAGCCTTTGAATCTGATTCTATTGGCCCTCAAGAACAGTATCTCACCAATGGCAGTTTTCTAGAAGGAAATAAAAACACATACCAGATTGAAGGTTTGCGTTAGAAAGCCTTTTTAAATAACTGTGGTAGCGAATTAGGCGAACCCACGTTATTGTATCTTTCTTCTCACTGGCCTGGGTGGCAATACTTTCCGTTGCTTCACTTTCACTCTGCTTGTCTTCTATGATTTGCTTGTTTTCAGCAGAAGATGCTTTGGGACTTTCAGAGACAACATTGTATCCATCTGCAAATCCAACAAGAATTCAGGAACACACATTAAGTGCTTGGGATTGCAAAGCTATTTCTGCGTTGTGTTCGAATTGACCAATCTGTAACTAAAAGTATAACTTGTGAACCTGGTTATGTTTTTCATTTAAGGAAAATTCTTTCTATTCTGCTTTAATATTAGTTGAAAAATTAAAGAAATTGTTTCTCAGATCATGGTCAGAAACCTGACTCGTCCTTGCAAGAAGTTAAAAGGATTAGAGAGCAAGGTGCTTTCTCTCTCTCTGAATTTGCATATAAACCCATTCTTTCTACACATAGTTCAATAAAAGATATTTATAAAATGGAAGCAATCAAGGAGTCATCACACATAACTGCAGCAGCTGAACTTCCCAGTTATACTGACGTGAACTCAGTACACTTAGGTATTCTGAAATGTTTATTGTTAGCTTCAATCCAGTCCCTTTTAGATATTAAGTACATTTTCCATGAAATGTGTTCTTGATTGTGGAATAAAATAAGAAATAATCTTTTCTTTGGTCTACCTAAAAGTTACAGTTATGCAAAAAGAGGAAAAAAATACCAGTACAGGTATCACTACATCACTGCTTATATTCAATATTTTGTTTCATTGTATTAGTACATGGCTCTCTCAAAAGCCTACACAACTGCTGTTCCTCACTCCAAACTGAAAAAACATTATGTTATAGTAATTCCTAACAGTAAACTCCCAGAAAATAATTATGAGTGCTTCTATACAATCTCAATGTCTCTATTATTCCTGACATTTCACTGTCAATTCCGAAAGTTAAAATGGTCACATTGTTTGTAAGTGAAAACTTAAACAATGTGTTTCACTCAGGGTTTTACAGAAAATATTTAGTGTGCTATGCTGATAATTTCCATTTTAATTTACCTTTTTTATATTTTAGCCTACTATTGCTTTTCTACATTTTCTATTCTTCTTTGTATTGGCTAACAGACCTATCAGGAGAAACACCTGCTGCATTTTGTAAAAGAAGAAATTATCTGTAATTATAAGCAAATAGAGCTACTACAAAACAATCAGATTGATGGGAAGTCTTAGCATACAACACTTGTTTTCATAAACCAATCAAAACACATATGTTTAAACACTGTACAGTAAGCAGACATTGCTCAGCTTTGCCAGCAGCTTCAGGCAGAGAAATTTAGTCTTTGTCAATCACTTGGGATGATTGAAATTAAGCCACTGAACCAAAACTTTATCACTAAATTAACAGTTCTCAGTTTAAAAATAAATATGGATATTTTGCCTTAGTGTTTATATAACAGCTAACAGTCATTATTCCAGTATTCCTGGTTTCACAATTGGGATTTTTTTAAAATCAAAAAATTCCATTTCATCAACTCCATTAGCTGAAAAATAAATGCAGAAGTTGGAGATAAATTGTGCAAATTTCTACAAAGCTACTGGAAGCATCTCTAAATGATAATCCATTGGACTGAAAAGACAGTGAAAATTATACTGACTTTGATTTTTAGAATTCAGTACCCAGGCAGGTGACTTTGCAAGAGTTTGGGCTTGTTGGTTTTGGTGGGTTTTGTTGTTTGTAGGTTTTTTGGGTATGGGTTTGGGTTTTTTTGGGGGGGGATGATGATGCAGGGAGAGACAAGCTATTCAACACCAACATCTCTTTGAAAAATCAAGAGTAAAACTGAAAATCTCCAAGGGAAAGCTAATATATCCAGGGAAAAAAAATCGGTTATAAGTCAGTGATTGAAGAGAAAAAGCAGTGATGACTGATAGGGGGGCAAGACCTACTTTAGAAGTCTGGGGAAGTCCTGTAACAAAGGACCACCTGTTTTTCCAAAATTATGGTCGTATGTGCATTCTGTCTTTCTGAGCCACAGTATTCAAACGAGTTTTTCTTAACATATGGAACACATGCACAGGCTGATATTTGAAGACCCATAAGGTTTCTACTTAATATTTTGCACTGCTGTGCAGAATGAGGATTTTGCTTTTACTTTCCAAAATTGACTCATAATTTTTCAAAAATTAAAATTAGATATTAAATGTATTATTAGATTACATGGCATATACGGCTTATTATTTAGTTAATGTTCTGATATTACTAGGTATAAAGGAATACCAGATAAGAAATCTCTGTATGAAGAAAGAAGATCCATAGAAGCAAATTCTGGGATTTTCTGTTGCACGTCGTCCTTCATGCTGTATTGTTTAACACTCTTCATACCAATTAACAGCTGAGAAGCAAGTGCAGCTTCACTGACCTAAGAATAATATTCATTTTATTCAGAACCAGTTCACTATGATATTTATATAGATTTAAAAATATTAGAGAAGCAAGATAATGAAAAAAAAATTATTATTAACCATCCTATATTTTTTAAAGTCAGGAAAATATTTTATTTCTTTTTGACACATGGTACACATTAAACTTAAATAAATCATTAGTGCTGACAGCTTAATTACTACATAAATTATTTCAAACCAGATATCCTCATCTGGATGCCACTGGTGTCTGCCCACATGTCAAATACATGTGCACACATATCAGGTCGTGTGCTGTTTTATTTGCACTGAACCCACGTTGAATTAAACAGAGTCAGATCTGTCCAAGAGAGATTAAACACACTATTCAGACAGTTCCATTTTAATTTCCTCAAATATTACCCATGCCAGAAATTTCAGAAAATCTTAATACTTGTCTTGTTTGCATTGTCATGTTTGCTTGTGTAAGTAGTGTAAGATGAAATGTTAAAACCCTCCCAAAAACTACTCTTCAGAATATTGCACCAACCTGTGTAGCAGCTCTTATTGCAATCCAGGCTTGTCCTTTGTAGATTTCTGATTTCAAAGCCTCCTCAGGAGAATAGAGTTCTCCAGAAGAGTTCTAAAATTATACAGCAGTTCATAATTAGGATTCTAAATGTATTATGGTAAAATACATTTTAAACATGGAAAAAAGTCCTCCAACTTAATAATTGTTTTATTTGTAAGTTGTAAAAATTGGCATTGATTGCAAATGCATGGATTTGCTAAAAATGAAAAAAAAATTATCCAGAGCATACTAAAAAAATTGTTCAGAGCAGCTCACACTATGGTCACTACTGCATACAGTTTTGCTATCATTTTCCATTTTCTGGAATCTTAATTACCTCTTTTCTCTAACGTTAAACATTTTGCTTTCCATCTATAGCTTCTAGGAACTATAACATGGTTAAAGACACTTATTTTTCTCATGCTGTCATTCATATTTGCATGGAAAAATTGAACTCTGGTAAAGTACAAATATTAGCATTTAAAAAAACCAAGTTTAAATGTTAGGTTTTCTTTGCAAGGTACAAATTAATTCATACATAATTGGAATTGAAAACATTGTTGGTTCTGTGTCTTCCTATCATAATATTTTAAATATCATCAGTCATTGCAATAAACATCAGAGATAACATCAAACAAGATCAAATCCTACTATATGATTTCTTTGTGTGATTTTTCTAGGATTTTCAGCATCAGTATGATTTATATGTCACTGCAAGTAATAATATGGCAAGGTGCACAATGTTCTAGGAGAAATATATTTCCTGCTTTTAAGAGGCCACTACTCAAAAGATAGAAAACATACGCTTGATTTGGAAGGCACCATCATATCTGTCTGTGATACAGCCTCATTATTTGTGGCAAAATGCAAATAAAATAGTGCTATTTCAAGGTATGACCGTCTTATTAACCTGTAAGAAACAACACACAGAACAGTCAACATTACTATATCAAAGTAAGCATTACAATGATACAATCTGACTTTTGCATAAGACCAGACAGGTAGCCTCAGCAAATAAATCATTCATCCAGCCCCTGTCATCTACTTAAAGTGTACCTTCATTCAGAAAGCAATGGGATTCTGTTTTAAAGTCATGTGAATCTAAAACATCTCTGTTGTATGCTTAAAAGGTAATACATTGATTTATCAGTATATCAAATATGATTTGCATTATGCGCAACAAATATTCTTTAAATGAATTGCAAACGTTTAGTATGAAAACCATAATTCTGCAAGGGAAGTGATCTTTCTGTACTGTTCCTCTTCCTTCCTCAAGTTAAGGCATATATCCATTGTCCTGGTTTCCCTCAAACACAGGTGGCTGAATTTGGATATGGGTCCTCAGTCAAACTCTTCCAAGAATCAGCAAAAATACCCACAGTGACCAAAACAGTCTTTTGTTTCCTCATTGGGCTCAGCTGAAGAACCTTCTTAGTTCAGAGTTCTGTACCAGAATACCTTACATCTTAGACAGCGTTCATTAATTCCTGCTCTCTGCCTATGCTTCCTCCTCTTTTCAGTGATTTTTACAGTAGTATTGTAAACCAAGCAAAAATCATAGAATCATAGACTGCTTTGGATTGGAAGAGACCTTTATAGGTCATCTAGTCCAACTCCCCTGCAATGTACTGGGACATCTGCAACTAGATCAGATTGCTCAGAGCCCCATCCAAAGTGGGGCTTGAATGTTTTGAGGTATGAGGCATCTAACACCTCTCTGGCCAACCTGCTTCAGTGTCTCACCAGCCTCATTGTAAAAAACTTCTTCCTTATATCTAATCTGAACATACCCTCTTTTGGCTTAAAACCATTACCCATTGTTCTATCACTACAAGCCCTATTAAAAGGTCTGTCCCATTTAACTATTGAAGGCTGCCATAACGTCTCCCTGGAGCCCTCTCTTCTCCAGGCTGAACAATTCCAACTCTCAGCCTTTTCTCATAGGATGGGTGTTCCAGCCCTCTCATAACTGTTGTGGCTCTTCTCTGGACCTGCTCCAACAGGTCCATGCCTTGCTTCTGCCGCGAACCCCAGAGCTAAATTCAGTAGTCTAGAGGGGATTTGACCAGATTGGAGTAGAAGGGCAGAATTACTTCTCTCAACCTGCTGAAAATCACTATATCTGGAGAACTTCTCAAAAATTTCTATTCCCGATGGGTTTATAACCGTCTTTTTCTGAAGATTCCTCCTGGCTCTGCAGATTTCTCCAGATCTCCCCTGTGAATTAACTTTTCCAAGCATAGCAACAAACTCCTGCTCATGTAGTTACTATTCTGGACAGAGTCATATTGCACAGAGTTGGTTGTTTATACAGTACAATAAATTCCAGCTTTAGTGTGATTTGTGTAAAGCAAAACACAGAAGTCAAGATAGAGCAAACTAAGCAAGAAGATGGCAAATTTTACACTTTGCAACAATTTAGTTAACTTTCTAGCCTTGCTAACAAAACAGGATTTGAGACATCAAGAAACAATTTTAATTAAGCAATCCCATAGATATCACAGGGCTTGTATAAATGTGATCAGGATGTTTAGTTGTCTAAAACTAGAAAGCTGAGGTCCGTTGATGTTGCTGTACATTCTTTTAGAAAGATGGTAGAAAATTAAATAAGAATGTAGCAAATTAAACTTGCAAAACATCACCACAGTCCATTTCTGTACCATCTTCCATCATGCTGACTGCTTGTTGAGGTTTATTACTATGCTACCGCTTCTGTGTTCAGAGTTCTGGTTCATTAACTTAAGTAACAGAATACCCAAACAAGCAAGGTAAATTGCTGCCTTTACACTGTCTGTAACCAGACATGGCACATTATTCATTTAGACTGGTCAAGAAACTAAAAAAACCTAAAGCCTAATGTATTAGAGCTACTTGACAGAATTTATTGGCTGTCTTGGCTCAGCTCTTCAGGCATCTTCTACGCTGGTATCTAATTCCAAAGTCACTGTCCTGATATCAGTTACAAACACATTTCCTATGCTCCTTCTGCCTCTGCTCTTCTATTTTTGGCTGCTAACCTTTTCAAGCTGGATTTCTGTTATCTGGAAGGGGGCAGACCACAGCTCATCTTCTGAAATATGAATAAACCCCCTGTTTAATTGATAGCTCTTTTCCTGGTGTTGACAGAGAGGGTACAAATTTGGAAACAGAACAGAAAGCTGTAACTTTTCTATGGTGTAAAAAAATGCTTTTAAATGTTCTCAGCATTTGTTTTAAATAAGAGAATAAATATATTTCTATATTGCAATAGAATAAAACTCTCTAAAACATAAAAGATGCTCCATGGTAGGAAGTCCCAGATCAAATCTCAAAAAACTGTTCAAAGTTCATGTATGATTTAAATTATTTTGAAAGTTATATAGCTAGCTTCTTACTCATATTTTTGATCATGTTGCTGGCTGAGTTTTATAGCTTCCAACAGGTTTTCAACAGCTTGAGACGACTTGTTATTGCGTGCTTCATTTATCTGGCGTTCTATCTTACCTAAGAGAGAAAAATAGAAAGTAGATTTTCAAGATGCTATTAATTTTTTTTTTCTGTAAGACGCAATCTGTTTTTCCCTCCAGGAAAGTTGAACAACATAGTACATTATCTATTCTCCTCCTGATAAGCAAAATCTTTTCCAGTTTGCTTAAAAGGTAATGTACAATGTTTGTTTAACAACTCTCTTCATAGAGTAGCTAAAATAATCAAATTTGGGAATCATAATGACCCCTGACATTTACTGATCCTGACTAGCAGACCAGTATATGTGGAGGAGTTAATGCACAGGCACAGGCCTGTTCTGTGCTCTGCTTGCACATAAGGGCGTGGCCTTCAAGCCTATGTTGTGCTGTGCACACCCCATAGCTACCGGATAAATGTAACCAGCTTGCTCTAACAGAAGAGCTGGTGGTAGCATCTTAGTACCAGTGATTACACCACCTGCCATTTCTATCAAAGTGAAGCAGGAGGTTTGTATGTGAATATGCCTTTTATTTCACAGTAGAAATGATGAATAGAATTGTTTTGAGGCAAGCCTTCCACAGGTGGGATCTGCCTGTTGTGCTACCCTCTGATCAGAAGTGTTCAGTACTGCACAACTTGGGGTTCTCAGCCTCTGCAGGAATATAAGATTATTTATACTATCTCTTTTTTCTTTTATAGTGTTAACTCCAACAAATGGCATTTTAAGATGTACATTAGAGAGACTTGAATGTCTTTCTGGTTGGGATCCTCACAAGCCATCAGCCCCTGGTGCAAAACATAATGTTCTTAATCTCATTGGCTACACCTTTTGATCCCCAATAAAATACAGATGAAAGAAGTTCTACTGCAGTTTTGAAATTATTTGTAGCATAACGCATTCTGAACTATGCTGGTGTGATACTAAACACGGGAGAGAGATCTGCAGCTAGACTGATAAATATCCAATTCTGTTCTAGATTTACAGTAAAATGTCTCCATTTTGAGAGGCCACATGCATAACATTGCCTAGGAAGGCAATCATGATGTAAAAACTGATTCAGTTACCTATCTGAAAAAGGAGTTCGGCTTCCATGTCTAATTTTTTGGTTGCAGATGCTCTGCAAAGTTTCAGTGCTGATTCTGATTGTCTGAGAGCATGTAGCCATTGCAAGGGATCTCCTCTTGTAGCTGAACAAGCTACTTTTTCAGCTAATGTGTGTCCTAAAGGAAAAAAAAACAGGTCTTAGTAAATTATTTAAAAGACAACCAATTTATGCAAAAGAAAGCAAATTCCTTATAACAAATGCTGTTTTCTATTTACTGTTACAACCCAATTCCCAAAAATTCAAGTGATTGATGGATATAAATACAGAATTATAATGTCATTTCACTCCCTTATGATGCCATTGAGGTTTACCTCAAAAAGAAGCCCAAGCTACACAAATCAACCCTTTCACAAAGTAAATGGAAAGACTAGCAGTAAGCCACTTCATAACTTCATTTGACCTTGTAGTTGTAGCCAAAATGTAAACCTCTCTGAGCATTTCAAAATTCCCAGATTCCCTTTGTACTAACAAATTCTAAAGGCTTCTTTGATGTATTGCATACCTCTTATACTGTCCTCCCCAATAGTCATCTGTATTCCTAGGCTCTTCATAAAAATGTGGATTCAGAAACATGAACAGGCCAGACACAATCATTACTATGAGTGAGTTTGGCCATGCCTGCTCTGACAAGCAGTAAAGCACAATAAAAGAGTGAATCTTCAGAGCAAACCAGCTGGTATCGAAGACCTGACAGCCACAGCAGTTATATTTCAGAGTGTTTACTTTGGGCTACCTCTATTCTAGTCTAAGGGCTGAACACAAAGTAGTGGTTGGAGTGCACCAATGTGGTTTTGGAGCATATCTTCCTGAAAAAGAATCCAGCATACACTGAGGATGCTCCACAATATGTACTAAAGGGCAGTAAGTGAATTCTAGATTTCATAGTCTATTATAAGTCAGATGTACTGCAAACTAAGTTTAGCAGAAGGAACATGGAGACAGTATCCCTTTCCCTATATTTGATATACAGCAACAAATCTCAGACAGATCTTCAAGGTTATCTTCTGTTAGTAGTCAACATATTTCCCAGCTTCTATATCAAGAAAAGTTGTTAAAGGGGGGCAATGATAACAGACACTATTTATTTTATTGGGTTAGAGAATTAGCACTGAAAAAAAATTAATGTTATTATTAGTTTCATCAAGCTATAACATTAACATTTGAGTCTTTGTTGATTATAGTTTCTGTAATTGTACCTTGCTTATGCACATTGCATGGAGCCAAACAGGCATCTACTGTTGGTTTTCAAAATACTTTATTTGTAGAATGAAAACAATGATTAACTACTTTTACTTCTGAGGCATCAGCTTATCTGCTGTTGCATAAAATATGAAAGAAAATTAACTAAAACTTAAAAATAACAATGACTTGTGTTTTTCTTACCGATTTTCATTTTGACTTGGGCTAGCAAGTTAATATGTGGCAGGTAGATATTTTTTGTAGGTAAGACCAGGCAAGTCAATGTACTGTCTTCTATGTGCCATTCAATGGGTTGGCCACAAGCAAAAATCTATGAAAAGAGTAGCTTAGTAAAATCAAGTTGCAGACAGCAAACTAAATAGCAATTGGAAAAAGTAAGTTAGGTATTGCAAAACCCTGGAGCTCAAATCTGTCTTGTAAAAGGGCATCGGAAAAGGACTTGATACGCCTGAATTCCTTTACTTTAGTTTATGCTTGTATTGCAGAGGACTCTAGTGATGCAAATGAACAATTTCAATGAACTCTTGATTGAATTTAATAATGTTAGTCTTTGGCTTTTAAAAGAAAACTCCCTCAAATCAGTCTTTAAGAAATAGATCTCAAAATTAACTCAAGCCCTAGAAAGAAACTGTCACTTCTACAAAGAAATCTGACATTCAGCAAAGGCCACAAAAGAAAAAGAAAATAGCACATATGGACCAGTCAAACTTTTCATTCATGGAGATAAGACGATGCAGAAATGCTGTAAAGTGTCAAGTCTCCTGACAGCTAGCAAGTCTCACAATTGGAAGTTTGAGTCTTAATTGATTAATATGATTCTTTATTACTTAGTGAAATAAATACTTCAATGGATTACATTTCTGTTTTAGAAAATATAAGGAAAGGATTGTATAAAAACTTTTCTCTATGAACTGTATCAAGAACATATATATGTACATGTATGTAGAAGTACATATGTATTTTTGGATTACAAAATGCACAGATTTAATGTCTTTAATTATTTTTTTTTACTTACTTAAATTTTTCCATGGAAATTATTTCTTCATACTAACTGTAACAATCTGTCAATCTAAAACATCATACTACTTCGCACAGATTGTCCTGATTCAAATTATTCTAAGACACAAAGCTAAATTCTTAAACTTAGATGCTCAAAAGTTAGGAATTTAATGAGATATACATCCTCCCTGAGGTGTTGAGTATGAACATGTGCCTCATTTCAAATGGGAAAACTGAGTGTTCTGCATTTCTTTAAAAGTCAAACTACATGTCTCAGTTTTCACATCTGGATGTGCATTTTGGAAGTATTCAATATTTCTAAATTCTGTCAAAATACCAGACTACATACGTAAATATGCATCATGAGTATGGATAAATAACTCTGGTCAAATTAAACACTTCTTTACATTATTCTAATCTTTGTAAAACTGAAGTGCTCAGTAAATAAGAATAACCCTTTTTAATAAATTGTTAAAATAACTTCCAGAACAGATAATTAAGATTGTTGGAAGGACTTGCAAATGCTGTGTAAATCATCGACATATACTCACTGCTTTAATGGTAAGCTCATGTGCCAAAACAAGTAAGTTTAATGGTTCCACTGAAGAAGAGCAATGTTCTGAATCCTCTACTATTTGCAGTGGTAGTATGTCTGCCAGCAGAAGCATACTTTTCACAAGAGTCAAAGAAGCTGGAGGGGAAATGAATGTATCTTCTTGGAGTAAACTGATGATATTCTGTTTGGACACAGAAAACATAAACCAAAGCTGTTACTACTTTTACTGTCTGTTCATGAGGACAAATCGCAGGCATTGGGAAAAAATCTATTATACAGGCAATATTTCAAGCTTATTTAATGCTGCCATCAGCTGTTCTGACTACGCCAAAAATGCATCAAAGAAAAGTGAACAGTTTCTCCTTTGTGCTCAAACCTGCAAAAGAAGTTTAATGCCTTCCATGGGACGTTTTTCTTGCAGGTCAAGAATAGCAGCTTGTACCATAATTTCAGCCTGAGTCTCAATATCACCAAAGGCTTCTGCCTGTAGTATTACTTCTTTTATCACACTTCTGCGCTCAGCCACATCATTTTCTAAGAGAAAAGAATATATGAATAGTAAAAATACAATAGAAAAGACTTTATTGTGCCTTCTACCATTCTTAAGAAGTCACTTCTACACTACAAAGTTAAAGAATAATGTGACATTATAGATTCCACACTTACCATTTCATCAATTCTTTGTCAAATTTACTTTTAAAAGAAAGAAAAGCCACTTAGTTTCTAAACTGCACTCTGCTTAAGTTCATCCAAATGCATGATTTATATGTAAGCCACCAGCATAAATAATAAGATGTTGTAGATCTATCCGACATATTCAAAAATCTGATTTTAGTTAGAATTCCAAAATAATAAGAGCCTTCACAGGAATCATCAGAAGTAATTAAATAAGTTTGGCTACAGACTTAGACTGTGACTTTGATACTTGAGGTGACCATCAGAGTTTATTTTAAGTTCATAGAGCTAAGGAATGAAAAATATTTTATTCATAGCCAAACTGCAATAAATTAATTCTGTAACATCTCAAATTCTTTTTTCAAATAATCTGGAACATTTTTAGGAGCTATATAGAAACTTTTAATTTCCATGAGATATAAAAAGAGAAAACAATTTTGAGACTTTTAAAACTAGAAGTACTTAGCAACATCATTTTTTTAAACAAGCATACTTTCTTAATTACACTAGAACATTTGAAACTTTTACACACAAGTGATTTATCAAAAGGTAATGACCATTAAATTAAAATTAATATAATACTGTTTGTTTCCATGATCTAGGGAGAGACTGTATGCAGAAATATATTTTCCTTATTGGACTGGATGAATTTAATATAAATAATTGTTCAGTGATAATACAGTTGCAGAATTAATATTAATTTTTTTATTTATGAATAAGAATTATGTGTGAATAGTCTCACTTGTTCATTAGAATTCAAAAACCTAAACCAAAAAAAAGCAATACCTTTCACATTACCAACACCATGTATCTGTGTTACTAGTGCAGTCACTAACATGGTACGACACCTTAGCCACAAACGCACATTCATATGGTCTTGTGCTATTTCACTATGAGGCAGCCGAACATCTTCTGTTTTGGAGTCCTAATAATTTTCAAAAGCAAGAAAAATGTTACTTTCTGAAATAAATCAAATTAATACAAATATATCACAAATAATAACGTTCTAAACAAAAGTTAATTTGAAGGTTAACTACATATTTTTAATAACCAGAGGACATTTATTATTTAAATTTTATATATATGTATATAGTTTTAACAATTGAAAATTAAACCAGTTTTTACGTGAGACTGAATAAATATAACCATGTACTATATTTTTTATGGATAATAATTCTAACAGTTTGGATTTTATTCTTCTCAAACAGGAACATTACACAAAATTCTAAGGCACATAAAAGTCTAATTGTAGAGCAGGATCAATATCAATTTCTGATACCTCACTAATGACTACAAAAAAAATTTTATTTTTGATTTCTAGTTTTTTGTGTCTCTGGTGCTTAGAAACAAATATTAGTGTAATGTAGTACTAGAAGTGTTTCTGGGAATTCTCAGCTCAACTCCTTGTGGCATCTTCACACATTATAAACAGTCTTTCTATTACTAAAATTCTACAGTCCATATTCTGCAATTTGTTTCAGCAAGCAATCAAGGAACAATGCACCACCTGCATTTTCCTTTTACAAAAAATCATCAGGACTGACTTGCATTGATGCAAATGAGGAAAAAATATCTATAGCTCAGTTACTGTCTACAGGAATGTCCTAAGAAAATCTAGAAGTGCAGTGAGAAGACCCTGATATGCAACAGAAACAGAAAATAATTGCATTGCCTGCGAGAAAGTCCAGTCTCATTATCCATTATGCATTACAAAATCTGGCCTCGCTGCTCCATTGCTCTGTCCACGTGAGTCAGTTTGACTTACTGTGGTGTCTGACCAACAGGCTTTGCACATAGCACAAGTCACTATCCCTGTGTGTCAGACAACAGAGGTCAGCTGAAACCTTGCTCAGTGCAGAACACAGCAATGATGTGAACTGGTCAGTCTGCCTCTTCAGGAGGGAATAATCTGGTAGGTTTTCAATCGAAAAACTTAAAATACCTTAACTGAATAATATAAGATTTTCGCCTGAAAGTTATTTTTTACTCTTCCTGGTTGGTTGGGGGTTTTTAAACAAAAGGAGATTTTCATCATTTGAGAGCATACAAAAAAAAAATATTTCCTAACCACATACAAATTATGACAATTACAGACACATTGAGTACACCTTAGGCAATCAGCTACCTGAAGCATGTCAAAGATCATTTTCTCCCCAGGGTAATGGTAAATGCAAATGACTGCTATGTTCTAGTATTATGAAAAATCACTCAATACTTTATACAAGACTTTGTATACTAAGAAAGATTAGTTAAAAACAAATATCCACACATACCAAACATTCCCTTCCATCCTTTTCTTCTTGAAAATGTGTCACTTCCATCCTAAAAACTTTTGCATCTTGGAGAAGTCGAATTGCAGAGAAAGCCAAAGCAACACTGTCATACAGAGCAATAATATTTAAAAATACTAATTATTATATTTACCACTCTGTGTTTTTATTAAAATAGATTTATTTTTTTTACTATTTCAGAGATGTAATTCAGCAGTTATAGATTTTTGCGTCAGTAGAACAAAAAATTGCACTCAGACTATTTTCTGAATTTGTAGGCACTGCATTATAAAAGTGACAAAATAGCAGTAAGAGAAGTTTTGCCTTGCTCCAATAATAACAGATAAACTAATACATACCATATTCTGTTGGAGCAATCAAAACAGAACTCTGTTATAACTTCCAATTACACACAGAATCATAGAATCATTTTGATTGTAAGAGACCTTTAAGATCATCAAGTCCAACTGTTAGATCTAGTCCAACCACTAGATCAAGACCAATGATGGCACATCTGTCTTCAGAGAAGGGTTCTTAGAAATTAGAAGACGTAAAAGTACTGAAAATGACAATACATATTAGGAGAGTTCTGTATCTCACCCATAACTGGAAAGGTAAGGTAACACTTTCCTCTTAAGGCCTTTTCAGGCTATATATTAACCTCTCTATTAAATGCACGTAAGCCAAATACCCACAAGATCCCTCTAATTGAGCTATGTGCCGTCCTGGCAAAACCTCATCAGTAAGCAATCACATGGCAATCACTATCCCCCTCCACCCCCCAAATCCTAAATCCTTTTCTGGAGTTCACACTGAACAGCATCTAGAAAGATACAGATAACACCATTAGGATCGGTGCAGCATTCAACCCCAAATGTCAAAAATGGACTAGGATCTCAAAATATTGTCAGGTTTCTTTAAATGTTGACTACTGGGGCTTTTTTTCCTTTTCTGCTGTCTTTTTAAAGCTCTCAGGTACACTGCTCCATTTTCATTACATGTATAAATAAGTATATCATGTATAAAAAAGTATAACAGCAAACTTTGTGAATACAATTATTTTTGTGCTATGAAGACACCTGCAAAGCCATCATAGTGAAAAGATCTTTTTTATAATAGGATTGTTGTCAAGAGAACATGCCACTCAAAATATTCTGAGAACTGCCAAAATCAAGGTCTATTTGAATTGATTTCCCATCTCTAATTGCACATTTTCCTCTATATCTGTAAATCTCTACTTTCCTACCTCTTCTCTAAAACATTTTTAGTTTAGTTTTGTGTTTTGTGGGGGGGTTTTGTTTGTGTTTTTTTAAAATTCTACTTAGTCTCAGCCCATAGAAATATTTTTCTAATAATTTAAAAGTACCAAAGAGTATCGCTATGTCACCACTTAAAAGATTATTCAATAGATTGCTTGTTCAAAAGGTATAACCATAAGTTCTCATCTATGCAGGTTTTTTACACAGAGAGGCTGTTTTTATATAGAGACTGGCTGCTATGAAGCATATGGGGGAAAAAAAAGGAATTCTGAACACCCTTAAGTCCTCGTTACACTGCTGGAACACTGTAAAGAGCTTTTAATGCAAGAGAGATTCAGGGTCTGTGTGAATTTACTACTTTTGAGGTGTTCTAGACTAACAGTTGCAAAGGCAAAGATCTTGCACAAAGAAGTCTGAACAAGAGCTGCACTACTAAATTACTCACATTATTCTGTCAACATATATCTAACCACAGGATGGATAACCTCCAGAGATAAGAGTGCAGTTAAAGTCTTCCTGTCATTTCTGATTCTATCCTGCTTGCTGTTTTTGTGACACAGAACAGGATGGATTACACCAATTCAGCACAAATAGACCCCAAAGTAACAATGAGGAAGAAAGCTGTTAATATCTTGCCTTTTACCTCTCAGAATTCAATCCTTATGAATCTCCTTCATCATCCCTTTACCTCAGTTTTATTCAACAAAATGAAAACAGAATAAATCAATGTTGAATTTGATGATAAGCTTCTCTATAGCAATGGAAAAGGCAAAACAGAATTTGCTTATTAAATCAAACAGACAATAAGGATAATTCAGTGAAATATTCCAACTGCTTTTCTTCTTTTTTTAAGAGTTCTCCCCTGAAACCAGGCATCAAAGTTAAAATTACAGCAAAACCTGACTTTTTTCAAAACATTGCTTGAGATGCTATAGTTAACATATCTCAAATACGTTGGAGAAGGTACAGCACCTAAGAGTATATACAGGCTTTTAAGAAATATTAACCTGACTTCCTGAACAACACTGCCCCCAGTTAACTGCTGCTGTCGACATTTAGCAATTCTGAAAATGAGGCTTTTTACCTATATGCTTACATAAAAATTCCACAAGTAAAAGACAGATCACAAGCCCAAAGATTCATAAATGTATTGTTTTAAACTGTAATTTATTCACATAAACAGAACAAGACATATTTAGGTAATTAGAAAGCTCACATTCTTAGGACAGACACCATGTAAGTACTCTCCTTGAGATCAATGGAATTAGTCCTATACATAAACTTGTTCTGAGGCATACATTTTTTGCAAGACAGAAACTGTAATGTAGAAGCTTCCCTTGATGAAATTTTTGTGACCCTCTTCTGCTGTCAACAAGAGTGATGTGTCTATATATTTCCCTTGACAAAACACACATCCTTTTATCAGCTGAATCAGAAAGTGACAAGATGATCAAAATAGGAAAGTACAGTTGACTATAACAATTTCACCACTAAGTCATTTTGCCAAAGGAAAAAAAAAAAAGATGAATTTCTGTAATATCATGCAAAGTTTGATTTCCAGGCTGGCAGACAGAAAACATTCAGCTGTCTGAAGAAATGTTTCACTTGTATCTGAGGCAGATATATCAGCAGTTGCCACGGATGGCAGTGCAATAAAATTGTAAAATAGGTTAAAAAAACCCCAAACACTTACTTTGTTTTTTGATGCCTTTTTTTCCTGCTGCTGACCACTACCAATATATAAGGCACATCAAACACCCATCAAAAATTTGAGAGTCACAAAAAATGATCCATAAAATGCTTGACATCCATTGAAGTCCTTGATATTTGACAAAGCGTTTCTTCAATCTAAGATAATTTATAAACCAACAGAGAAACTAGAGTCTAGGACACAACTGCATGGAAAAATGAAGGGTCCTGCACTAAAAATGAGTTGCATACTGGAACCAGTTTAGCAGGGTGAGAAAGTTTGGGACAGAACTCTATTAATGCACGTTTTCCCAAGCCTAGTATAAAGCTAAGGTTATGCACAAGATATTTCATAAGTCTGCAAATTTCTCCTTGTTTACTAGTATTGTATTTTATAAAATCCATGACACTAAAAAGCATGATGAGGTCACTTCCCAGTGATTGGTTGATTTCTCTTTGACAATTTATGGTAAATTAATCTAATTCAAAAGACACTGAAATAGACGTATTTCATGAGAAATGTCCATAAATAGCCTACAACTTCTCACTTTGCATCTTGACCAATGACATTACTACTCAATCACAGCATAGCAGGATATGCTGAGTAGGAATGGACCCACAAGCATCCTAAAGTCCAACTCCTATCCCTGCACAGGACCATTCCCAAAAGTCACACCATGTGCCTGAGAGTATCATCCAAGCGCTTCTTTAAGTCTGTCAGGCTTGGTGCTGTGATCACTTCCCTGGGGAGCCTGTTCAGTACCCAACCACCCCCTGGATGAAGAACCTTTTTCTAATATCCAACCTAAACCTCCCCTGACACAGCTTCAGGCCATTCCCTTGGTCCTGTCACCAGTCCTCACAGAGAAGAGATCAGTGCCTGCCCCTCCTCTCCCCTCACAAGGAGGTTGTAACTGCAATGAGGTCTCCCCTCAATTTCCTCTTCTCCAGGCTGAACAGACCAAGTGCCCTCAGCCGCTCCTCATACGGCTTCCCCTCAAGGCCCTTCACAACCTTCACTGCCCTCCTTTGGACACTCTCTAAGAGCTTAATACCTTTCTTCTATTGTGGTGCCAAAAACTGCACACGATATTTCAGGTGAGGCCGCACCAGTGCAGAGCAGAGCGGGACAATCACCTCCCTTGACTGGCTGGCGATGCTTTGCCTGATGCCCCCCAGGACACGATTTGCTCTCCTGGCTGCCAGGGCAGTGCTGATTCAGATTCAACTTGCTGTCGACCAGAACCCCCAGGGCCCTTTCCATGGCACTGCTTTCCAGCATCTCATTCCACAGTCTGTGCAAACATCCAGGATTGCCCCATCCCAGGTGCAGAATCCGGCACTTCCCCTTGTTGAACTTCACATGGCTGGTGACTGCCCAGTGCTCTAATTTGTCGATGTCTCTCTGAAGGGCCTCCCTGCCTTCCAGGGAGTCAGCAGCTCCTCCCAGTTTTGTGCCATCTGCAAACCTGCTTAGTATCCCTTCCAGTCCTGCATCCACGTCATTTATGAAGAAGCTGAAGAGCACAGGGCCTAAGATGGAGCCCTGTGGAACCCCACTAGTGACAGGTCACCAGTCTGACGTCACCCCAGCCACTATCACCCTCTGTGCTCGACCTGTGAGCCAATTGCTCACCAACCACAGCTGGTTTATCCAGCTGTGTGCTGGACATTTTGTCCAGAAGGATCCTGTGAGAGACAGAATTGAAAGCTTTACTGAAATCCAAAAAGATTACATCAACTGGCTTCCCTTGATGAACTAAGTGGGTTACCTTGTCATAAAAGGAAATCAGGTTTCATAAGCAGGACTTTCCTCTCATGAAGGCATACTGGCTGTGACCAATAACTACATTGTCTTTCAGGTGTTTTCCAATATCTTCCAGAATAATCTTCTCCTTAACTTCACCAGGCAATGAAGTGAGACTGACAGACCTGGAGTTTCTGGGGTCCTCCTTCTTGACCTTCTTGAAAATCAGGACAATGTTCGCCAGCTTCCAGTCAGCTGGGACCTCTTCAGATTATCCAGACTGTTCAAAAATCATCGAGAGAGATTCTGTGATGACATCAGCCAGCTCTTTCAGGATTCTGGGATGAATCCCATCAGGCCACATCGACTTGTAGGGATCCAGCTGAAGCAGCAGATCCCACACAATTTCAGGGTTGACTGGGAGTACAGTCCTATATCTGAACTTTTGGGAAACTGCTATAAAATAACATAAACAGAACCTGAATGAAAGACCATGTTGCAGACTGTTACTGTTTTCAGTTCAGTAGTTTATACAGCACTGTGAAGCTCCTGCCTTTGTTTATTTTTTTTTTCCAGTATGATAGCAACACAAAAGAAATTGTGCTATTTAAAGGGTATTGATTTGCAGGTTTGTTTATTCACCTAAGGGAGCTGGGAGAAGAAAGGTGGTTTGTTTTGTCATAGAATAAACCACTTTTTTTTAATTGGGTAAAAAATCCCACTGAGACTAATTTATCTATTGACCTGACGAATCACCTACCACTTCATCAGTAGGAGTGTTAAGCAGTCTTCACCACTATTGCAACTATAAAAAAAGGTTCATTTTTTCCTTTTATTTGATGCTTACTGTGATATAAAATTTATTGTACCAACTCAGGTGTGTTTAGTTAGATTAGACCTAAAAAACATTACAAATACTGATTACATTGTATCTAATCTCAATATAAGTCTGGCAAGTGATAGCGCTACAGCTCTGTATGCTGCATCTGTAGTTAGCCATTTGTATCCTCAAAGATTTCTCCATCTAATAAAAAATTAGATAAAAAGAGCTTCACACTAATAAAAATGATGTGTTGTTAAACTACCATCCTTCTGACACAGATGAATGTAAAATTACAGGTATGCTAAACAGAAGAATCCTCCTAGCTAAAAGATCCAAACAATGTTTGGAATTTAACATCTGCAAAGAGTTAATATATTTCTGTATGTTCAATATATTCAAAGAAAATCTGCTTTTCTTTCATTAAATTCTCCAAAAGAAACCAGAATCTAAAATAAAAAAAATCACAGAATTTGGGAATTGTAATTTGGGGAAAATATCATGCAGATACATACTATCACTAACTATATAATTAATGCCTGCTAAAAGCTACTCTAAGACGTTAAAGGTTGCATCGATGGTTTTCAATCACATTATTTAAAAAATGTAATTTTGACATTTTAATTTGAAGCCAGTAAGTACATCAAGAAGAAATGTTCTTTAGAACAGTAACACGGGGCATTCTGGAACAAAGTAGAATTCAGTAGCTCAGAGATAACATTAGTGCTCTCTTATACACTTTAAAATTATAAGAAAATGCATGACCTAACACACCCAGACTTTTACTGAAACAAAAACAGTGAACACTGTAACCTTTTATTTGTTTTTATAGAACATTGTGTCACAAAAACAGCTCACAGAGAAATCTAGAGATGATCACAGTTTAAACAGTAAAATAAAAAAATAACGAAAAAATTAAATGCCTATGTGTCTTACATTTGTAAATATAATAATGAAATTTTTACAGATGACTATTAAGACTTAGAATATTAACATAGAAATAAAGACTTTTTTTTTAAATCTTTGGTAGTCAAGGCTGTGCAAGATAAAGTTATTCATAACATTACTTACCTGAAAGCTGCTTGATGCCTTTGCTGAGAAATATAAGCAAGCTCAAGTTTGGCCTCAATAAGAGTCTCTAAATCTTCCGCAGGATAACGAGATATGTTCCCATCATATTTTTCCTGTATGTTCTGTACAAGATGGCTAAGACTTTCTTCAGCTTCTGTCAATAAAATCCCCTAGAGAAGAACACAGCATTGTACGATTTCAAAAAATAATTAAAGAAATAAAAAATTTCTTTGAAAATATTTTTTTCTGTTACAACCTGCTATCACTGCACCTTAAAATAAATCAACTTAAATGCAGTATGCCTCTTCTATAAATGGGGTGGCTGTGTGTGTAATTTTGCTTTTCTCAGGTCTATAGAATTATTGTGTTCAAAGCAGCAACATCTTAACTGTGCCTGTATTATTGCCTACATATTTTAAGGCTCAGCAATATTACTCACTAATTTCCCATTCTTTATCTAATAGCTATACTTGAGAATTTTATACCATACTACTAGCTTTGCTTAGTAATTTTAAGCAATAAAATACAATATTAAAATAACATTAAAGATGTTGCAAGAAGTATTACATTCTTTACTGGCTATACTTCCACATATCCTTGAGTGCAGTATTTATCCTGAAAGCTCAACTATAATTTACAGTCTTTCTGATAAACAAAGCTGTAAGAAGCTGTGAAACACAAATCTAAAAAGAAGTTAATTATAAAGAAAAGCTCAACTGTGGAGCTTTAAGCAGAATTAAAAATTAATTTAAATATCTGTATCATCCAATACCTTTTTTGATCAGTTTTGTCAATGAATTCAGAGCTCTACTTCAAATAAAAAACCAAACACAACAGCAACAAAAAAACAAACAAAAAAAAACAAACAAAAAAACCCACCCCCCAAACAAACAACAACAAAACCCAACAAAAAACAAAAACAACCACAAAAAAACCCCAAAAGAGTAGAACCATTAAAGAAAAATCAGAAGGGTAAGAAATATCTCTTAAATCAGCCCTATAAAAATTAATTATTTCTATTTTAGTTATTTTCAAGATGCTATTTTCAAGTAATACTAAAACTTTCAAGTTTTTAGTTATGACCTATACCAATTGCCATACAAAACCATCTTCCATTCTCCAGATGTAGTTTGTGCATTACTTTGTTTGTAACAATGGCCAAAAGTAGATACTTCCAAGACCCCTTTGAAATAAGAGTATGTCAGCCCTTAATTTTGTGAGTTTTGTGATGTGAAACTGCCAAACATAAAGTTTACAATTAAACAAAAAAACACAACCAAGCAAAACCTCGCCAAACAAAGAAGCTAATAAACTGTGGTATGTTTTCTTCAAAATAAAGTACCAGAAAGCACAAGATGAAATATTTGAGACATTTCACATATGGTAGAGTATGGGTTTCCATTTATTTGTAGAGCATACTGCACCATCAAAGAGTCTCTGACGTTTTAGAGGTGGCACCCTCTGAAAGGAGATGATTGTATTCTGGAATCCTATTCAGGCTTTACCTTTATGCTCAGTCATGTTGAGATCTGACTGTGAAAATATTTCCCACCATTTGAAAAACTGCACCAAACAATCAACATTTCATGCATGCCTAGTAAGATTACAGTAAGATTAGAAACAGAAATTTCTAGTCCCCTTATTATACCATCCTCTCATCATAATTTCTGTTACATTGAAAGCATTAGCAATGTTTTTTGGCAAAATCTGCAGTTTCTTAATCCTGTTTTCCTAAAAAACAAAATTACCTTCAGCATGGCCATATTTAATTCATCTCTACAGTCAACAAGCTGCACCATTGTGTCTCTTTGTTCCTTTTGTCTTGAATTCTGATCAGCATCAACTGTCAAATACAGATAAAATACAGATAACAGATACAGAACCAAAGCATTCTCAGTAATTTAAAGAATATGGCCCTTTTCTCTCTACTTACAATTGGAGCTTTCAATATCAAAATAAGTAAGTAATAATGGAATACAACCCTAATATTAGAGATACTAGCTAAAAAAGTCTTGACAAAACTTAATGCTTATTATTTCAATAATGGCTGTTTTTTAGGAACATTTAATACTCATATTGCTCATAATATGACATATTGATTCATATGCAGTTAAAAGTGGAAAAAACACACTTGAAACAAGGTGCAGAATAAATGTGCTTTTCCACCATTCTTATAATTACCTTTTTTTTTTGATGCTGCAATTTTGCTTGGCTCCATCAAGCTGTTGTCTTCACCAGAATATACACGTTTTTCAACTTTTGCAGGTATATTATTTATTGTGGCAGAAAGACAAATGATGAAATGCATTTTGGCTAAGGTTAATTTATTCATAATTTGTTGGTTGCACAGTGGCACCATTGTTAAAGACAGACTCCAATTAAATATGTCTTCCAGTACCTACAACAAAGTTAGCAATTGGGACTATTTGAAATTACATATTTTGCATTTTTCTTTAGCAAGACATATTCTGCTTCTATCAATAATTACACTTATCAACAACTAACATGAATAGTATTAGTAACATGTTCCGTTCTTTAATACTGTAATATGTAATATTAGTAATATGTTCCATTCTGAATGAGTTTTGTTTTCCAAACTTCACCCCTTAGTAGCACAAGGTACATCTATTAAGCTACAGCTCTTATTCTGTGAAAGTTCTAGTTTTCTGCATTGTAAGTAAATCTGTAGTTCAGAAATCTCAACTCTAAGGAAAGTGTGTTGTTACAATTCACCATAATTGGAAAGATTAAGCAAGGAAAAAATTCTTTTATGAGACCATTCTAGCGTATTTCATGGAATCTTTTTGTTATTCATTATAGCATTCTTGTTTTATCTCGAGTTTAATATTCTCACTTCAGATTAATAAATGTAGAAGTTGAAATTCTACACAGATTTGGAAAATCATAAGGGGACCAGTAAGAGCCCCACATGTACTGTGAAGTGTTCCAGTCAAAAGCTCAGGATAATGCACTACTTCAAAATAAATCTGAAACTGGTGAGATCAAAAACTGTCAAGATAGACTTCTCATTTCTATCTTCTAATATCAACTGTTGTAGAAGACACACAAGCTTACTGTAAACAAAACAGAGAAAAGTGGAGGGTTTTTAATCTATCAATTTAATGGTACAACTTTTTCACATTCTGCTAACATTTACCCCTGCTAGCTCAATGGATCTGTGACAAGGTTAACAAAAGGAAATTATCAAAATTGAAAAAAACCAAAATAAGTTATGGGTGAACACATGATTTTAAATAAAATGAGAAAATTACTGTTCATCAACTGGTTTACACCATTTTAATTTCTTTGTTCCCCCAGAAATGGACTTCAATTCCTATCTGAATTAGGATAAGTCTATGAAGGTAGCTCTGGTTGATAGAAGTGATAACACTGAATGACTCATTCTCAGTATTTTAGCAGGATAAACACCAGACCTTATATATCACAACAAAACCTGAATCATTCCACTAGAGTTTTGCACAGACAAGTCACCAATTTGTACGTATTAGGTCTTCCATGTGAAAAATGGTGATAATGGTACTTGCCCGTCCCTTGAGAGGCCTGCCATAAAATGTAAACTTTAGAAAATGGCAATCCATTTAGAAGAATATGTTTTCTATTTACTGGGTTTCTTAATAATAATGAGTAGTGTTTCTGAACTAGATAATCTCTGCCTTAAACCAGAGAAATAAATATTTACATATAGCATAAAACTTCTAACTCTTTTAGATTTTACCTGCAAATTTGTAACAGTCATGAGAGATTTTGAGGAGTCAAATTTCTGTAATGCCTGTAAAATAGATAAAACCAAAAATAAGTAATGCGTTAAAATATGAGTATAAAATGAATGAGTTAGCAGAGCAGTGAACAAGTATAGTGCATTTCCAATTTTACTTTGAGAACTCTGAAAATACTAACAATTGCTTTGCTTCTATGGATTTTACACTTCTGAACCATAACCTGAGACACAAAATACCCTAACACCTCCTATGCCACTCACCAGGAAAAAGGCATAAACCAATAAAAATCCTTTTCCAAATTCTAGGAGCTCTATAGACACCAACCATCAATTGCTTTGTGTTCTTTACATCCCTGAATCCCAAAGGTAACTGCAGGCTTAGTACATGCCTACTCTGATCTTCACCAGAGCACAGGTCTGTAAATGGAATGAAAACAAGAGCTACAAATCAAGATGAACTTGAAACCTTAGCCTCATTCGAGATCTTAAAACAGCTATTTCTTCCTTCGTATGTGCTTCAATTTTCTAAACCCTAATCCTAATTCTAGTCCTTGCTCAGAAGCTCTTTACCTTTTCACCAGTAGACAAATCTGTCTACTGAGGGGGAGAAAAAGGCAGAGGTAAAGATCATTTCCAGCCTTCACTTATTAACTCTCTACTCCAGATGTAGCCCTATATCATCTTTGTCATTCCCTGGAACATGGATCCTTCTCATTCTGAGAGCTGTGCAAAAGTCCAGCTAGCACTTAGCTTCTACATGTCACACCCTAACTAGGTATCTGATGCTGAACCTCCTCTACTGTTCACCCAAACATTCACCTCTGAGGTGACAAGGGACAAATCAAACAGGCTTCACTAATTCTGTGAGCCATTCAGATAATACACAAATTAAGAAAAGGACTTAAAGATGCATTTTAACCTGATTAGCATCAGTGAGGAGTAAATGCATCCTCTTGTAGCCATGAACAGGAAGCGTTGCAGAAGCAGTTCCAGTGAGGATGTTCGTAACTCTTTATGGCTCAACTGAGAGAGAATGTAACGTTGCTTTTGCTCTGAGGAAAATCACTAGATTTCAGTTTCTTGTCTTCCCATGCATTTAGTTTGAAAGTGTCAGTGGCAAATTAAAAAGGTCACCTTTTAGATAAGTATTTTAATTCTACTTTTTATTAAGTTCATGTTTCATTTAAAACTGACTACCACTGCAGGTTATTCTAGGAGAAGTGTTTGTCCATATTTCTGATTGTTTTAAATGTAAAACTTGGGCATTCTATCATAAATGCAATTCTAATTATTCCATTATTAATTAGCTTAGACATTCATTTGTTGGCTATTATCAAAAAAGATACTGCTGCTCTGGGCTAGTTATAGCAATTGTGAGGCTGCAATGTAAGGAGATTCAAGGCCATGGGTCAGATGGTAACTCCCTCTCAGAAACTGGTGAGGTGGGAGGGGGAAAACTTCTCTTCAACTCAGGTCATTAAACTCAATTTTCTCTGCAGTGCCAGCTTCACTGTTTGCAACACAGGGTAAAGGAAGCAAACATGAAGTCATGGAGATGGTTTAGGAATTCCCTTTTCAGCACTAGCCTCTAATTATCACCAGACTAGAAATATCATAGAAATGTCTTTAGAAATACCATATACTGCATATATGGAATGTGGCTGTACAGTCAAGTTAAATCCATATTGCTCTTGAAAGGGGTGTCCCCACCTGTCCCACTAGTCTTCTACCAAATAGAGTCTTAGAACCATTCAGAGGTTGAAAAAGACCTTTAAGATCATCATGTCCAACTGTAAACCTAATGCTGCCAAGTCCCACTAAACCACATCCCTAAGCACAACATCTACACATCTTTTCAATGCCTCCAGGGGTGGTGTCTCAACCACTCCCCTGGGAAGCCTGTTGCAATGCTTGACATCTCTTTTGGTGAAGAAATTTTCCCTACTATTCAATCTAAACTTCACCTGGTGTTCAGTCCATATCTCTAGTGCTGGCACACATACTTTGTCATGTCACCTACCCAGAAGCACCACTCAGATAGGGGAGACTTTGATTACATTCATCCAGGATTAAATCATTAGATTATTTTGGCATGGGCTTGGAAAACAAGGAAAGAATACACTGCTGTTATGGGGGAAGCTTGCCCAATAACCCAATCTGCCTGCACAAGTATGCTCACAGGTAAGACAAAAGTCCAGGTCGATTGTTAACAGCTTCCAATCCTTGAAGCACATTAGTGGCTTGATACAGAGAAAATCAAACTGGCCTGGGGTGATGTGACTGTCAAGGCTCCGAGGGCATCAATCGGTTGTACTGCCCAGCATCTCCTGATGCTGCCCCTGCCCTGCCCAGGACCCCAAGTCAGCCCCCTGGGGCCATCAGCAGACCAGTGTCCAGCTCCCCACAGCCCTGACCCAGTGGCCCTGTGTGGCATCCTGGAGCTGCGTCTGAGCCCAGTTCTCCTCCCCATGCTTGACCCTGACACCAGGCTGATGTCCTGGCACAGCCCCAGCCTCTCTCTGGCCCCAGAGAGGTGCCATTGGGCTGAGGCTGCTCCAGCTGCCCCTCAGCTGCCCTGCTCCTGGCTGGGGCAGTTGGAGTTTGGCCATTAATGGTGCAAGAAATTTATCCATATTTTTCGTATGGATACATATAAAATCACTTTCTTTTTTTACAGTATTATCTGCAGCACTCACTGTATAAAACAGCACATTTGTTTCAAAATTGATTTTTTTGTTCCTGTTGTTCAGTGAGAGAAATTAATGTCATTCACTGCCTACTATTTGACTCATCTATTGAAAGAAATGTAGGAATTTCTTGGGAATATGTAATAACTTGCAGATATGGACTATGTGCAGTTTCATGAACAAAACGTTGAATGTTATACTTTTCTGGTATACCTTCACTTGTTCAGTTGTCCTGTATCCTTCAGGTATTTTCCATGGAATTCTCTCTCCACAGTTAAGCAAAGACAGTTCATGAAAGGCCTCTGAAAAAAATCCTATATCTGTAAGTACTTTAATCTGTGAAAAAAAAAAAAAATATTACCTAACCCATATTAGCATTTCCTGAAAATATCTAAAACCAATAATACTTTGACTCTTAATACCAGTCAGTCTCCTTAAAAAAAAAACACAACACAAATGATTAAGAAATTTAAAACAAAACCAACAAGCGAATGTTAGTGAAATGACAAAAATCTGTTCCCAGATTTAGTGGAGCCTTGTTCCACCATGATAGTGATAACAAATCCAAAAGTGAACATTTTGAATTAAAAAAATCATTTACGTTTTGCACATAAGAAAACATTTAAAAGAAAAGTAGAACAAGATAACAATTGCCAATTAAAAAGTTTGGATTGAGGAAGGAAAACCTCTTCTTTGTAAAACAGAGAGTAGAAAGAAATGATGGAAGTACTCAGCAGCCCTTGTAAAAAATTAACAGTAAAATTGTATAAATAACTCTGCATGCTACTAAAATTAAGAACACAAATAATAATTGCCTTTAGAAAGTAGCCCTATGATCTGTTCTGCTAAGAAACTAAGCAACAGCTGAACTTTAGAGCATTATTTTTCAAAGTAGTGATATATGAAAATTAAATTGACTACATTTAACAAACAAATGAAAAGTTTATTTGAAATACAATGTGTTGTGAGAAAGTTCCTTTGATTACCTTGAAGATTCTTCCTTCAATACATTTAGCTGGGTCCTTACAAATCTCAGAAACAATATACTGGTATAATGTGAACAATGGTAAAATCTGTAGTAAAATAGTATATCATCTAGTTATAAACATCATACAGGGTACAATTAGGGAAATACACATTGCAATTACATTTCACAAATACAGAGATAATATGGGATTACTGCTTTGACTGTCACGTATCACCACTACTTCTCTTGTACTCCATGAAAGATGAACGTGTTAAAAGGTTCTTTAACTGGCTAAACCTAACCCTTTATACCATCTTATATGCAATTCACAATATAGCAAGCGAATTTTCTCCAAATTATTCTCTGTGTTCAAGGTGGGGTTTTTGCTACATCATTAGTGAGTAAACTAATTGGAAATAAGTTGATATGAGGGATTTCTAAAACTCTCTGCATTTTGATGCCATATTTTTTCAATATATGTAACAGAAGAATGGAATTCTGTAAGCTTTATAAAATAAACACAATTAAGTCCTGCAACTCTCTAAGTGAAATTATACCAATTTTAAACTAAACTAGACGGTGACGAGGCTTATTGACAAATTTATTGGTATTCATTTCAAATTGAACGTTTCTGTAGGGGCAACTAACAAAAAAAAACCCAAACATTTTAAAACTGAGTTCTATTAAAGTATACAGACTGTATATCCTTCCAATATCCAAAGGGGGCCTACAGGGAGAGGGGCTAACAATCAGGAGCTGTAGTGATAGGACAAAGAGTAATGGATACAAATTGAAAGAGCAGAAATTTAGGTTAGATGTTAGGGAGAAGTTCTTTACTGTGAGGGTGGAGATGCACTGGAGCAGATTACCCAGGGAGGCTGTGGATGCCTCAGCCCCAGCAGTATTCAAGGCCAGGTTGGATAAGACCTTGAGCAACCTGGTCTGGTGGGACGTGTCCCTGCCCATGGCAGGGGAGGTTGGGACTAGAAGATCTTGAGGGTCCCTTCCAACCCTCAACATTCTATGATTCTATTATTTATTGTTATATAATATTTCAGAAAAAGATGATTCTTTCCTAACAGATTTATTTGTTACTGAAAATGAAAGAACTTACAAAATTTAATTACTGTTCAGCTTTTACATTAAAGCTCCACTTTAAAATGCCCCCAGGCTTGAAAAATGCTAACAGCATTGTTAGATTTTTGGCAAATTCACTTGAAGTTTTCATAATGTAGCTTAACACTTCTGAATTTGGATTACAAATGCTTGAGGCAAATGTTTTAATTGTACACATAGTTTCCTACTGATATTTTGAAGTAGTTCAACAAAATCAGTCTTTGAAGTTTTATTTTTAATAAAACTTGAATCTTGATGTATTTTGATTTAAGTGTCAAATCAACTTAGTGCCCACCATCCAAAACATTCCCACACAATAAGCATTCAGTGGAAGTGAAGCTCTCATCCTGCTAAAACTGCAATTGCTTTGACCATGATCTACGACCTGGATCTATATTCTGCTGGTACAAGTGCAGAAAGAATCAAAAATGTGCAGGGCCACATGAAGAAAGAGTCAAATTAAGTGCCCTGGCCTCCAGGTAATTGTCTGCTCCCTGATTTTACTTGATCTCCCATAGCAAGGACAGTTAGACAAATAAGCTAAATAAGTAAGCTAAATAACAAAGTGAACTCCAGTAAAGCAGGATGGGAAGCAGCAACAACAGAAGGTAAGATAGTTAGCCTGAAGTTCCAAAAGAAATCAATCCAACAAATGGCTTGCTGACAAAAAAAAAAGTGTAACATCTTTCTGCCTCCTCTTAACTCTCTTCCACCTCTACCACTTAACCTTTTCTTACTCCCCTGCTGCCAGCCATGCAATCTTTCCCTCCTCCCTTGCACTGGCTCTGCTACTTGCAGGACCTTGCCACAAGTGGACCTTGCCAACTCATTAAAGCAGAAGAAAATACTTTTTCTGATGGAGAGTTTTCTGTCATGCTTAGAGTTATTTATAGAGTGACATAATAACGCCTGACATGAAATTCTGTTAGAGCATACAGGATTAAACTAATACAGAATTGCACCTTTCTCAGTCCTAGTAAGCAATTCAATCTATTTATTCCAATGCACCTTTGAAAGAAGTTGGATTAAAGTGAAAATGGTCAGACATTGAATGGAGGAAATAAGCACGATCGATGTAAGAGGGAAGCTGTAAAAGCACTGCTGTATGCAGAAGAATAACAGAGCATGAGAAGGAGAAAGGCAGAAGGGACTTTTACTTACTGAATATGAACGTAAAAATATTGAAAGCATTCTGGACATAATGCATTTAAAGTAATTCTCAATACAGTGTATTTTAAATTGTATATAATAGATTTCCTCTAAAATGCCTAAGCTAAGTGAACCATGTGTTGTCATCTTCCAGAATAAACAAGTTCTCTGGACGTTCTAAAACTTGTATACCTTGCTTTATTTCAGTGCTATTACAGGTATTTTGCTAGAGGTACTGAGGTATCTCTTAAGTACAGCCACAAAGAAAAGTAAGACTTGGTGTCCTAAAATTCATTTCCAGAGTATGAAAATAATACTTACTATTAAATTTTGTTTTGCACAATGTAGTTCAAACATAAGGAAATCCAGACTTGCAACTACAGTGGAGATATCAGCTCTGAAGCGATCAGAGAACAGGTCAATACCAGGAATAAGAATATTTGTTTCATATTGTACAAAGTCACAGTCAGATGTCGGATGTGGAAGAGAAGCTCTAAACAGGGTCTGAAAGTAATAATAATGAACTATTTGTGAAAAGATGTACAGGCATCAGTGAAATAAAATCCAACTCATAAATGACTTCATAAATGAAACTCCATCAATGCCTTAAGCATCCAGCTGTTTCCAGAAAAATACATGAAAAACCTTTTTAGAAAAAATGCTTTATGTGTGAACTTGATGGAGAGAAAAACGGTTGTAAATAGTCTAAGGACAGTATCTCTCCCATCGTTTCTGGGAGAACTGCTGACTGTAAGGCCATATAAAAGCTAGTTCCACCCCAGTTGCACCTTTAACTAGGTGATCTAGTGCACCTTATCAGCTAGTGCAGCTTAAATCATATAACTAAAAACAATGTGAAATTTAAGAAAATCATTTAAACGTTTCTCCTTTAAAAATGGAGGAGTGCTAACATTGTATCTGATGTTGGATATTCCTTCCCAATTGTGTTTATTTCAGTGTAATTAGCAATGATGTGCTAGAGAAATTTGCATTTACATACTCAGATTTGAGATATTAACAAGCCTAAAGCCTATACCAGAGGTGGAATTTAAATAAGGTTATAAAAGATTTCCAATTCAAAGAACAAATTATGGGGTTGAACTTCGCGAGGTACAGTGACAGTAATTGATTATATTTTTCAAGACAATCACCCTGCAAGCTGCTCCTTCCCAATTAATATCAGACCCACTTCAGTCAAGTCACAATTATTTCTACCATTATACAACTGGAATAAATGCTTACTATTTCTGTCAAAAGAAGGAATCAGCATTATTCAGCTTTGTAATTGTTCAGGATTACAGTGCTAGAAGTTAGTAAAAATTATCCTTTATCTTTGTTTCTTCAATTTGTTCTCCCTTTGGTGAACTTAATGAGATTTTAAGTGTAGCCTAGCACAGGTCACACATGGCACAAGATAGCAGAAAACAGCATTGCTTGGTTTTGCAAGAAGACAGATAACTTCCTAAAGCTGTACTGGGATGAGTAATCATTGATTCAGTAGAGTACGACTGGCAGAATACTTGTAGGTTTTTTTCCTAAACTACTTTAGTTACCAGTATCTTAAAACTTCCATTTAAAAGTAAACTGAAATGTTTTTTTTCTCTATATTTTTTTCTGGAAGTTTGCAAACTTCATTTTAATGATCATACTTACTTTGTAAGTGAAACTGGATCATTTTTACTATCCCCAAATTTAGTGCTAACTTCTTATAGAGCTGAGATTTTAGTATTACAGACTAATATCTTTCAGTGCTAAAAAAGATTCAAAAATTTCTTTTTATAAAGTCTGTGCTCTTAGCTGAAAATTTAAGACAATCTGTGAAGACCCTGCAAATCTAAAAGAGAACACGGTGCTGTTGTTGATGTCATTCAGCTCTTCCTGAGCAGAATACTTCAAGAGAAGAAAAATATATTTGACTGTCAAATATTTTAGTCATCTTCACTTTTCAGTATTTCATTATTTCTCTGAGACACCAGCCTCCCATTGAAGTGATAATTTTTAAGCTGTAATACAGGAATAATGTGAAAAAAACAAAGAATAAAAACATCATATCTAATGAGCATAAATCCTCAGCTACCTCTGATCTCTATTTTTCCTTTACAATCAAAATAAAAAGAGAAATATTTTAACAGAGGGTCATTGAGATTTAAGTTTTAGAAGCAATTTGACAGCTTCATGAATTTGAACTGAAATTACATTCTTACCTTAAAAAGTATAGCAGAAAAATAGCAGTATTTTGTTCTTAATGTCATCTGTGCTGTTGTTATATACCTAAAGTACAGCAAATAATAAGAAATATGAATGTGGCCCTCCATATAAATAATTGAAATTCTTTTTTTTTTTACTCTAATGTAATAATGATACTAACACCATCTAGATGTTTTCCCTACTGGAAAACAGCTGCCTGTTCTGTAGATAGGTGCTCAGCCATGCCATGCAAAGAAAGAAGCACTTGACCAAAGCCATACCTAGACAAAAGTGAGTTGTCAAGATTCTCTTAAAAGAAGAGAACCAGGTAATCTAAGTGAAAAATTAATCTCATATAGGACTAAAAAGATAAAGCAGATTAGGCAATTCACACCTTAAAGTGTATTTCTTTCCATAAAGGAAGCCTAAGGTAACTAGCACATGGGAATTTTTCACATGGTAGGTGTCTAGGTAAATTTAATGAATTCCACACAGGACCTTATCAGAGCTTTAAACCATCCTGGTAGCAGGGTACTACTCTCATCTACATGAATCTTTAATTCAATATTATAATCCTTTAATCTGCATTTTACAATCTGTGACTACGTTGCTGTAGAAAGGCCAACTCAAAGAACAGATGTTTAAGAGTCCAAGCCAGGCCTGAACAGAAAAGAACAACCTGAGGGAGAAGCCAGGAGGATGGCTCCCTCCAAATCCTGCCAGGATTTGGAATGCATATATTAGCAGCAAAGGGACAGTATACAGTGCAGCAAAGAGGTGCCACAAACACCTATAAAAGCAGCTAGGGATCAGGTCTTGCCCATTTGAACCCAAGACTGAACCACAGCTCAGAATTAGAAGAGATGTGGTTTACAATCCTTTTCCTTTTGGGTGCTAATTCTAAGTGTGGCAATGACATTTAATCCTGAAATACTGTATCCGTGCTTAATTAGACGCTGCTATTGTTGGTCTATGTTTGGCCCAGCCACCTTGGCTTGTATTTGCCAAGATATGGGAAAACAAGGCCTGATAAACAGAAACTTCGTCCTTGAAGGCAGCACTTTGTATAAACTAAAATTAATTGGTCTCTCACTATTGGCTGACGGCCTTTCAAGGGCATTTGAAGGAGAAAGTGAAGAGGAGGAGGGTGATGAAGTAAACCCCCAGACTCATTAAGGGAAGACCCTCCAAGGTGCATCATGCAGGCGCGGGGAAATTCCAATGTCCACACGCGTGCACAGAAGGGGCATCACTGACATAATGGGGGAGGGACTGAGGGCCTCTGTCTGGGCAGTGCTGGCCACACCTGCCCAGGTAGAGGTCACCGGCACATTGGATAAAAAAACAGGTGGCTCGTGCTTGGGGGGCTCAGGCTTCACACGAAGGACCACGTTGCCTTTTGCAGGGACGATGTGTGAGCTGGACCCTCCAAGAATGCAGCTGCTACAGAGAATCCTTGGTAGTTGGAGCTGGTAAGATAACCTTGTAAGTTACACCTGGGTGTCTGTGGGGTTTTACTGAGGGCTTATTTTCCTTTCTCTTTTCTGTCTACCATTTTCTTGTTTTATTGGCCACCTCTTTGTAATAAATATTAGGTTTTTTTGAGCTTTCAACAGTGTTTTGGTTTCAGTCCCAGCATCCCCTCAAACCCTCCCTGGAACAAACACCCATGTTAATACTTTCAAAGCTACCTTGGTTTACAGATATTTTTCAGTGCTATTAATACAATCTGCTCCACAGACAAAGCAGTTTACTGAGATGATGCTCTGCCTTTTCATGGTTATAATGTTTCTAAGGTCATTTAAAGCTTTCTTGGATACTTCTAGATTTTATGTTTTGTTGATACATTGAGGAACAGCTCAGAATCACATCCGTACTGTTTTACCAGCAGTCGAGGAGGATGGAAATATTTATTGCCTGTAGACTTTACTACAGTAATTCAAATTTCTTTTAGTTCTAATTCACCAGAAAACTAGTAATTTAGGCAGTAAATCTGCTCTCAAGATACATTAATACTTAATATGTGCAATGACTTGGGAGATGTGATATTTTGATTGAAAATCAATATGACTGTAAAATTCTAGATAAAATGTCTTTTTATCATTTTGTTTTATTTCAGTGATCTCTGCATATAATGTACAGCCACAATTATAACCAAAGATGAGCACTCAAGAAAAGGGAACAAACAATATTCACCGAAAGAGCAACTTCCTTCCTGAAAGGAAAAATTCCTCTGTTTTGTCGAGTCCTTTTTATACCAACTCTTTATTGTTCTTTAATTAATTTCAAACTGTGTAATGTCCTGAATGACCAATTTGTTTAAAATATGAAAGAAATACATATATAGATAAGATACTTACTGAGCTATCTTAGCCACTAAGACTGCTGCATGTAAACAACCCCAAGCTCCAGCCTGAGAAAGAAATTTCTGACTCATATCAGTCCATCTTCCAACTGCAAAGCAGTCTGCAGCATCTTTTGGTAAACCTAACTCTTGCCAGTTATTAAGAGCATCAGCAATGTTGAGTGTTTCATCAAGGGCTTGACTCCAATATTTAAAAGCAGCTCTGTGACATAAAAAACATGATGTTGCTGACATTTTCCAAAGTAAGATAAGACTTGCTTCATTTGTCTGTTATTGCCTGAGATATAACTAATTCGGATTGGGTCAAAAACTGAAATACAGTTTCTACAACACAGAAGTGATACCATTCCTGGCCAAAAAATTTATTGGGACTCAAATTAAATCGTCAAGCAATAGATATTACTTCTTACAAAAAACCCCCACAGAGATACAAAATTAATTTGCTTAATAGCAGTTAGGTAACTAAGAAAAAAAACGTCTAGGAAAAAAGCCTCTCAAAATATACCTAATAGTGAGTTAGAAGAAAGAAGCTATAAGGACTTGAGGACAGCACAAGAACTTACACGACAGTTGAGGGGTATAGGACTGCCAATTAAAAAAAAAAGAAACAATGCACTTTTTTAACACAGTAAATATATACCTTTTGTTTCCAGCATAGAAGTGAAGATTTCCAAGTTCATGTAGAGCCTGTACCTTGAGGTCTCTCTGCTTATTCATTTCAAGGATTCCTGTTATTTATTTTTAATCAATTAAAAAATAGTCACATCACTAAACCATTTCTTGAATCTTGAACAAATTTTACTTGAGTAGGTATGAATTCACATGCAATTCAATGCATGAATTTTTTTTTAATTTACTGGACCTGTATATTTTACCTTCAAATGTACTACTTTTTATTTCTACTAATTTTGAAAACAAGAGTAGGATGTATTTATGGAACTAAGATTTGTAGTTTTGTGTTTTCAGACCCCTCAAATTTCTTCCTCTGGGAGATAAAGTACAAAAGCAGGTCATTTGCCCTGCTAAACAACACTGCCTGCACAGAGCGCAGTACCACTCTCACAGGCTTCTTTTTTAATCCTTTACTTCAAATAAAATCACCTAGAGCATGTGTTGACTAGTACACTTGACCTGTTTTGCCATACAGCAAAAAGAGGTAGTAGTGAGGAGCTGCAACTGTATGAGTAAAGCCATAACAGAATATAAGAGGGAAGCCAAGTAACTCTGTCTCATATTCAAATGCATAAAATCTGAAAATTCTGTTTGCTAGAAATAAAAAAAACTGTCATAGAATTAATCTTCTAAACATTACATCAAATTCTGAATTGGATTCATCAGTATAACACCAATGAAGTAACACTTTTTCATAAGATAACTGGAGAGATTATGAACCAACTGGTGGCTTGTTTAGCATCTAATGCAGATTTTCTCAATCAACAGGAAGAAATGTTGTGTATTCCTGGAAACCAGCTTTTAGAGTGACAGCTGTCTGACAGAGGAAAATAACACTGGAATAAACATATATAAACACAGACAGGCACAATGTTACTATTCTTAGCTGTAAGCAGAAATTTATGAAAAAAAATTACCTATTGTTTGTTCATACGAAGAGATAATTACTGAAAGCTGGGACTGTGGTATTGGTCTACTTTCAACCATACTGGAGAAATTAAATTTCTCTTCAGAAAGGTCACATGGTGTTGGTAGAAATATCAGTTCAGCTCCCACATTAAATTTCAGCCTTTTCTTTGAAGAGGTATGACTGCTGATTGCTTTTCTAGCATTTTCTAGATCAAAAAAAGTGATTTATATGATCAGCTTGGAAAAGTATTATACTATTTCTAGCACCACAAATATTTCCACACCACATCAGTCAAACAAATATACAGTTCCCAAGCACCTTATTTTCATTTGGTTTCTTATGCTATGATTCTGTCTGTGTGTCTCCTAATTAAACTTATTGGACATAATTCAGTTTAACCAAATGAAAATATGTGCTCTGCTAATGAAAATAAACTTGGGAAGATCTGCCAGTCAGTCCTCTGCCAGAGGTATAGCTGCAGACAGACAAGTGACACATGAACTATAAAATCAGGCTTAGAGCTTCTGCTTATAGAACTTCATCTGTAACTTCATCTTTTTTTTAGTTGTCAATAAAAATAAAACTTGAATTTAGAAAAATCTGTTCCTTTCACTTTTTATTTTAAATGCGTATATACTTTATTAAATGAGAAACACTTTAATAAATAACTCACCTTGTGTGTGTGCAAGGAATAATGAAAGTAGTTTTCTGCTGTGTCTTAGTGCTCTGCTGTGATATTTAGATTTTTGTAGAGTTTCTCTAAAACATCTCAGTGTATCATTCACATCAAGAGGCACACAAACTAGGGCTTTTGCCTGACTGTCATCTAAAAGGAATTAATAATTATGAAGAACAATTTTGTAATACACATAGAAATATTTTTAGTGATCACCCTGTAAAACATATTTGAACAATTTCAGAACTTTAAAACTAAAGTATATTAAAATTTTCACCTTCATTTCCTGTTGGTTTATGAATTCAACCAAATTATTAATCACCAGGAACATTGATTCTATCAATAACAGTGTTGGTTCACATTAACTTCTGGGTACATTGCTGGCTGTCCAACAATATTGACAGTAAACTGGACCAAGACCACCAAGCTCACTCACATACTGTAGTTCATCTGGCATCTGGATGACAAGTGCTTTTCTCTGCTTTCAGACACAGTTTGAATATATTTTGAAAGATCTTGACATTACTACCCATCCAAAATATCAAGAACAGTAAAGCTGAAGACAAAGCTGAGTTTATATTAAAAGAAACATTATAGGAGTAGTGAAAGAACTACAACAAGAAGGAAGTGAAAAAAATAAAAATCCAGTATGAAACAAAGAAAAGAGTTTGGCAGAAAAGAGAACATACAATATTGAAATGTGCTCTGACCTGTAGAACTATTTTTCATCTCAGGATAGGAAAAGGATCCAGGAAAAATCTCTTCAGTGGCTGAATGGGCAACAGGCAGCTGTAATTTGTGTCCTATATAGTTTCTGCAACTCATCTAAAAAGCAAGTTTTGTTTCATGATAATTGGAAAGTATTCAGAAAAATCGATATTTGGTGTTTTAAGTTAAGTATCTAAACACTCAGTCATATGAAAAAAATAAAAAGAGGACTAATTAACAAAGACATACATGACCTCTAACTAGTATTCTTGCCAGTAAACAGGTGAAACATTCGCACCACCTAAAAATTGGATGTAAGTGTTTTGAAGTTATTGAACTAAAGTCATATCTTATTTGGTATTAGCCAAAATCATGAGAAACTCATTGATGTTCATCAAATATTCCATATTTCTTTCTTCAGACGAATGCATGATTGCACAGGACCTATCACTGTAAATGTGCCTAAAGGGCACTCTGCTTGTAAAACACAGTGTAATGCTGCATAGGGATATACAAAATAGCTCTAAGCAAGTAACAAAAGCAGTCTAATCCTGTCAAAGAAGCAAACCTCCACACTTCTATAAAGGACTAATCTAGAAGAGACTTTTTATTTTGCTCATGTAGTTACATCACTTCAGAAGCAGAAGAACCAATTCAGGACTATTTCTAGACTCTCTGAATGGCCCTGCATTATAAAATGTAGCCATAATCTCCAAATTTTACAACTCGATTATGTCTTTTTTACTATCCTTCTTACTATTAACTAACACTAGTCTTTGTTCTGTAAGTTGTCTTTCAAAACTATGATTACTTTTTCAAATTGCTCAGTTATCAGCAGTATGTGGTGGTTTGCCATGGTGCCCTTTTGTAGACACAGGACTATGCTCTGAATAGCAGGGTCTGAAAGAAGTCAGCAGGAAACAGCTACAGAAAGACAAGACAGAGCACACCTCAGCTGCCCTTCATGAGCCAGGAGTGACTCCAGAGTCCCTACAAGCCCTGGGCACCAGTGTTCTGTCTCTACACAAGGCAGTGGCTCCCGAACCCCATGTTCATGTTCAGAACAAACCTGTTTGGTATTCCAAATCCTACTTTCCCCTCCTCTCCTCCGAATCCTGTCTTTATATTAGTAACAGAAACATATTAAAAATATCCACATGGTGATTGACTTCAGCAAAAATTCTTAGAAATAAACCATATATTAAAAAAATAAAGAGGAAAATCCTAATTTCTAATTGTTAATTTGATGAAAAATTTCCAAGTTTCACTGTTTAATATACAGAGCCATGGCTTTTAATGAGAGGAACTTGCTGAGCATCCTAGGGAATTTTTTGTTAGTGATCAAGTTTTTTCAGTTTTTTATTGGCATTGTCAGTGTTTGGGCTAACTCAATTTTACTAACTTTGCTCTTTAGAAGCAGTGTTTCAATGCAGAAATACAGCAATCTTTGTATTTAATTTTAATTAATCAAAGATTGTGCAATATCCAAATAAATGTTTTCAGATTAAAAGAGTGGCATTAAGAACAAACATGAAATTAGATTTAGGCTCATAATATGGAATGGGTATGTTATGCATGGAAAAAATGTTCCCTGGGTCATCTGCTGCTCTTGGAATCATGTAATTTAAGCCTTTTCATGCACTGCAATCAATTATGTTCATTAATTTATTGTAACTGACTATTTGGGAACATTATGAGAAAACATATTAATCTAACCAATGAATGTGCTTCTCCATATTTAGTTCACATTATGAGTCAGTGCCCCAAAAAGAAATCTGTGTTTCACCTTATGTGGAGTATCAGACAGATATTTTATGAAATTAGATTCATGGCTGTCTGGGCCCCTGATTTGCTGTATCCTTTCCAGCAGCTGCCTCTGAGCATACACCAGCAGTGGACTCACTTGCTCTGTGTATCTCTCACTGGAAAAAAAAGCAAATTACAGTAATTAGGCAAAATCAGTGTATATTTAACTACACAGTGTTAGATTTTTAGTCTTTATTGGAGCTTGTGTAACTTACTGTGTAAATATATTAAATTGTACCGTTATGTGTACCAGTGCTTCCCACTTCTTCATTTGATATAACAATTCTATTGTTTTAAGAATCAGATTACATATCCATTTCAAGTCAACCACATTCACATCATCCAGGGGAGGCTGTGGATGAAGATTCGAACCACCATTCTCATCCATAATACCTCCTAAACAACTGGGAATGCAGAAGTCTCCTTCAGGTTCCACAATCTACCGGGAAAAAACATTATTCTACGTGTTATTTTCAAATGTATTTTTAGGACAAATCAATTAAAAAGATTAGAAAAAACTGTAATAATCTAAAAAACTTGTTACAGAGAATAACTTGGATATATATTGCAGAATATAATGGAAGAAAGAGAAAACTACCTCTAGTAAAGATGTCATAATAAAGAGTATACTGTCTTAATAAAACCAATTTCTACCTTAAGAGAACTGCTTGCTTGTAGTTCAGTTATCATATCAATGATCATGTCTGATGCCAAATAAAATGGCAACCAGATGGTGTTCCTAAGAAAACCCCAGGTAATGGGAAATGTATCCCTATGGGAATGTGAATAGTTAGCGATCAGTTGTAATTCCTGAGTATAGTTCCAAAGTTCTCGGCAAGCATTTTGGAGCAACGTCCAGTGGCCACCACGGTGAGCAAGAACCTATGTAATTAAAATATAATTAAAAAGATATAATTATACTTTTGAAATGCAGAAATTAAAAGTTTCATTCTTTTATTGCAAAACGTGGGCATAAGTAATCTTTCAGAATTAGCGTCTAAGCATTATAGAACCTTAATTTTTAAATTTTCACAGAAGGACTAATGTATAATTGAATTTAATTGATAGTTTTGGTGTGAGAATAAGAAATAAAAATTAATTCACACCACCTATACATGTATTTTTATTTGGGTTTAGAAGAGTTTATTGGATGAGTAGTGAGTCTGCATTTGCTTTCAATCACTGGTTCTTCTGTTTATAGCGTGACACTCACTAAAACCTGTAAAGGGAAGGGTAAGTCTGCAAGTATTTTCAGAAAAACTTAAACACGAGAAGGAAAGTTATGAAGATGAAATGAAAAATAGAAGAATTACATTTAATTATTGTATGTTTGATAGAAATATACATTATGATATATGATACGTCTGACATTTTGTACATTGTACTCAGACACTTTTCAGAAGATGTGAAATCATTGCTTCCTACCCAGTGAAATTTTTTCTGAAGTTTCTGAATTTTGGGGTTTTTTAATGTAGAAAGTAGTAAGTACTGTAATGCAATGCTTAGTAATAAATAAAAAGTTTAATAAGAAATCGTATCTTACCATTGCTTTTCTTAAATGCAAGAAGATTTCTGTTAAATGCTTCAATAAAATGGTATTTGACTGAAACTGGTTCTGTTCTTCTGGGAAATGAGCGATGGAAACTTTTTTATCTTTCGTTGTTTGAGTTTGAGGAGTTCGACTCTGTTTAATTCTGCGCTTAGAAGATTTATCTGTATCTGAAACGTAAAAGTTCACTGGTTAAAAATTAAAGTTCTCAAAAAATATATAAAAAAATAAATTTTAAAAAATCAGTCAGCTAGGATTTTCCTGTGGCAGCTAAATACTTAACTGTTATGAAATGCCAATGTTAAGGTTATCATTTTTGTAAGGTTATGATATTTAAAATATAAGATGTTTTTACTTAAGCATTGGGAGAAGCAGGGCGGAAAATAAGTCTGACCAAAATAAAAACAGATACCAAATAGTTCTCAGCCTCAAAGCCAAAACACTACCTTCACAGAAGTTGAGTTTTAGGCAAGAAATCACTTGGCAAGCTCCCAAGAATGTTTCTGAAACAGAGGCCTCTTAAAAGGAGACATTAGGAAAAAAGGAAGATTTCTGACAAAGTCTCAGGTATGTGTATAATTGCTTCAATTATTTTACTCGTACCAAATATCCCCCAAGGGGGAACACAGAAGTTCATGGTTCTGGAATACAATAATACTTGAACTATAGGTTTCAGGAAGAAGCTAATTTCAAGCTACATAGTATTTGTACTATATGGCAAACTACACACTTTATGTAATTCTTTTATTCAGAATTGTTGCAAAGGCTAGAAGTTAGCAAACAGGACTTTTATCAGGTTTCAGCAACTTTCAGTGACTTGTAAGCATCAAGACAAAACTGTTCAACTAAAAGTAAGCTGTTGCAAAGAGAACCAGTGAATTCAAGTGCTGGATTTTGCCACAGCTCCTTGGAAAAGGCAAAGAGGACAGTTGATTCTACATAACGAAGTCCTACATGGACTGACAGGAGAATTTTCATCTGTGCAGCTCTGGCAGAATGTGTCCCTGAAGTGCTATTGAAAAGAACAGGCTTGTGATTTCTTCTTTAACTTATGGAGCCTAGGCAGACTACTTTGTGTTGACTTGCATGTTAGCACTAACATCTGAGGAAATCAAGGTCCTGCATTTCACAGCTACCCACAAACAGGAACCTCTTGCCTCCTGTTGAAATCTCACAGGATGTAATTGAAAATAGCTGGAGTAATAAAGCAGTTGAACACGAAAGACAGAGAATTGAAGTGAAAGTGGTAGAAAACAAAAAATTGGTCCTGAGGTAGCTTCTTGACAAAGAAAACACTGGAGAGCAAGTCGTAGAGAAGGAAAACTAAATTCTACTTAAAACTTGAAAGATAATAATGAACCTCAGTCTACAATTTTAAGAATGACTTACAGAATGAACCAAGAAATCACTGACCTGCTAGGAAATGTAAAGGAAACTACAGACCAATTAGAAACCTCAGAAACTGAAACAAATTATCAATGCATTCAGAATAATCTGGAATATTATCAATTGTAATAGCTCTAGGTAGTGTCGTATCTGCAAACCTAAAGCTAGTATCATTAATTTTGTAGAACCCATAAACTCGTCACCAAAGTATAGGATAAAGAATAACTACTTGATAAAATGTAACATATTTATCAAATACAATAAAAAATATGCTCACAATTATTAGGTATGCCCCATCACTGACTATGACTTTTGTTATACTAGGTATGCCAAAAAAGTACAGAGGGCAACTGAAATCTAGAAACGTCTTCTCTTAACTTGGCACGACTGTTTTTCCAAAGGTCATGTGGAGAACTAATGACGGAGGTCAAGACAAAATTTAAGAGAAGAGAAAAAGTTAAGTTGAAATGGATTTCAGTTGTGTGCCCAATAAAAGTTCTTACCAGTTTGGTCTTCAGTCATTTCCAACTTTTCAGGGAGAGGAGGAGTTGGTTTTCTCATGTTACTTTCTATGGCTTCTCTCACCATCACAGTGCCAGAATTGTTTAGTGAGAATATCTCAGGATCCAAAATATTGTAACTGTAGAATGGGAAAAAGAGAAGAAAGCACAAAAAAAACCCCCAGGTACGATCAAAAAGAATTCAGAATATACTAATTCGGTTTCTCAGAAGTGATTACTTTCCTACGGCTTCAGGAATCAGAAATAATGAATGACAGCCAAATGTTATAAGGAACCAAAAAATAACACAGACAACATATTTCAAAGCTGTCGTCTGACCAAACAAGTGAGCAACCAAAAATATGCACGATGTCCACATGATGGAAAGCAAAACTTGTTACATAGTAAATCAGTTGTATTTGGAAGCTGAACTGTTCGTATGACAAACTGACGGATGACATTGTCATTCAGATCTGTCTGCATTAACAGCAATAACACAATAATCTATATTAGTAGGAATCACTGATAATGCAGTAAGATATACCTCTCCAGATGCTGTGAACCACAAATTCCAATATTATATCGCTCTTCCAGGTTCTTTTTAAATAAATGGTAGTGTGCAACTGCCAGATAGATATTCATCTGGGACTTCCAGGGCATCTCTTCAAGACACATGTGACGAAACCGCCTTCTCTTTAAGTAATTACCCAGCAGTACCACTAAGGTCTGATGAGCTGCTTTTTGCAACTTGTCCTTGCCTTTCCTACGCCAAAACATATGAAGTAGCAAAAAATGAAACTGTGTTTTCCTGAAGTTCTAGAAAGGAAAATTATGGTAAAGATACACAACAGTATCCCATTGCATATACACAGACTTATATTAACTCTGAAGCATGTGACATTTCTAAGGAAAAGATTTTTGCTTTAGTCAAGAAAAGCAATTATGTTTTCCCTCTTTAAGTGCACTTAACACACATTAAATCCCATTTTATATTTTACCAACTTCCCTGATATTTGCCTTAGTACTTAAGGAAGTTTAGTTCTGCATTTGAAGTTATTTGTACCTGAATCATCCAAACAGTATTATAGCAAATGCAGTGTGCTTCACACAGTCTGTTCAGGAGATGCAGGGTCTACTATTATACTGTGAATTTGGATAATTCTTTTTATTGCTTTGCTTTGGTAGCTAATCATCCTCACTGTGAAGAAAACAAACTATTTCAGATTTAGATGCCTGGCTTTAATTTCCAGCCAGTTTTTTTATGTTTCTCTGCCAGATCAAACAATTCTGTATTACCTCACTCGTGTGCATTGCTATATGCAAACCAAATCTCTTTTTTTCTTTCTTTTTTTACATTTAAATAAACTGTAAACTGTTGACTTTATCAAACTAAATTTTTTTTTCTGCCTGTTTTCCACCTTTAAAATGTGGGCAGAATAGTATACCATATAGAATTATGATTATATTATACAGCACTACTATTATGTAAGATACAAAAGAGTGGCTGAAAAAGCAAAAAACCCAGGATAAGTTTAACATCCCCACTTCTGCTGAAAGCCATGAAAATCATTTTAAGTAAGGTGGAGTTTTTTCTGTCAAGGAGGAAAAAATGAACACTTCATGTGAGTATTTAGAAGATTATATCTAAGACTTTTACAGGTTATTTAAAACACTTCCCAAATCAATTACATGATTGCTTATATGCAAATATTTATAGTTTTCTACTTGCTAATTGCTGGAAGCATAAGTGACCAAAACACCAGGAAATGAATACTACATATTCTTCTAGGTCAGAAACTAGTGTTATTATTAATATATAGAAATACCTGCCAAAAAAGAGGTGAATGAATATTTATTTGTTTTTATCAAGAAATAGTTTTCTGAAAGCTACAGAACGGATAGTTCAAAAAGACTAGCACAAGGATGACAGAAATCATTCTGAAGCTACCTGAACATCAGGAAATAATAAACATTTCTTTTATTCGATTTGTGTCATGTAAGCTCCCCAACACAGTTTGAAAAGCATTATAATATGTAGATTAACATAACTTTTCCACCTTGATGAATCAACATGCTAACACAAATGAAATACAATCTTTAATCATTAATCCAAAAACTTGAAAATCTTCAACAATTATTTTCTGAAACAGAAATCAGGCATTTTCTGTTTTCTTGAGGAAGCCAATTTTACATTAAACTAAAGCAGAAAAGTTAGAGGACTGTGCAGAAATTCATCCCTTTGATATAAAAACAAATTAAATACACACTTAATTGTAAACTACATTTCAGTTAACATTTTTTTGTTTCTGTATATTAACCTGACAACTCTGTTCGTTTACCTTTGTGCATCTGGAGAACTCCTTATATCTGGCTGTTTCTTTAAAAGTTCTCTAAGAGTCTGTTCTTTTCTAGCAGTTGATTTCTTTGAAGGTGATGCCTTTGGTGCCTTCATAGGTGATGCCTTTGGTTTCTTCAAAGAAAGAAGGCATTCTCTTTAAAAAAAATCTTCCATGAAAATCTTAAATATGTTTCAAATACTTATTTATACCTACATTATCAATTATTTGAGGCACCCAGCAGTTTGGCTTATGCAGGAACAGAAAAGAACATTAAAAAAATGTGGAACTGGTTGTCAAAATAAGACTGCAAAATGAATACTTAAAAATTCCAGAAAGCTTCACATTTTTTCTGGAAAGTACATGTCAAACGCCTGACACTAAGAAGCCAACCAGGTCCCCAGATATTTACTTTCATATACCAGTATTTTCATTGCAAAAATAATGATATTTCTTTTCCTATTCTTATAAATTATTACTAATTACTATTATAAATAATAAAAATTTGCAATGCAAACCTCAGACAGAAAAATTCTTTCCCTAATCTATTTCAGATGCTACCAGCATTACAACATTACTAGGTGGTTATGAGGAAGAAAACTCTTCCTCCAACACAGTACAAATCCATTATTCTCACATTCCAATAAAAACAATAATTTAAAATAATTCTGAACAAAAAGCCTTTACAGTGCAATTAGAATATCTGCACAAGGAGTTAACCATGAACAACTACTCATGAAAAAGTGTAAGCACAATATATTGTACAAAAAGGCCTGAGCTGATCTCCTTTTCTTAATGCGAGGGTACCCAAGGCATTTCCTATTAACATTACAGTTTTTTAAAGGGGCTGAGGAAAGGAAAGTTTCCACTGATTTTTTAATGCATTACTCTGACTCATCTCAAATTCTCACAATTAGTCTTTCAGATAAATCCTATGCCAACTTTTCTTCCTGGTTTTAGGAATACAGAGGTGAGCTGAGGACTAGAATTTGTATCCCAAATTTTCACAATTGTGCATGTCTCTAGTTGAGGGTTTTATAAGACAATTTTTTAAAATTTATTTTTGTGCTTATTGTATTGCTGCCCAGGAAAAACACACGTGACTCCTTTAAAATAAAACTCACTTTCTCAACTCCTGCAGTGCGTGTGCCTTCTTGCAGAGGGAGAGAACTTGCTTCTTGTGTTGAAATTCCATTACTACCTAGAATGATGTCATTCCTCCTGGCAAAAAAAAATATTGTTAAAATCATCATTATCTTCATCATCATTATAATCATAATGTTAAACTCCTTTCATAATTAAAAGGTTATTGTTGGGAACATACAGAGCGCATGCAATTCCTATTTTATTGGCAGCTTTAAAATCAGTAGATTTTCTTTCCTTCCTTCCCATCAGAAAATTGGAAGTGCTCACTCACAGAAATCTGAATTTGTAAGTAACAACTATCTCACCGTCCTAACTCCTAGTAAAACAAAACAGTTTCCTTCACTACCCAAATTAGACTACAGAATTCTGCAAAGAACTTCTTCTTGTCCAATTTTTTTTGGTCTCTTTTAACAGCAACTCCTGTTCCCTAAAATATATATCTCCTTTTCATTGATTATTTTCCATTTAGATTTTAGAAACCCCAGTGTGCACTTTTAAAAAAGTTAAAGTTCTTTGGGATCCTTTCAAGTGAGTACCTACAATTTGGTTCCACTTATCTTTTCTGTATAGAATTCTTTTTGTGACACTATAGGTAGGCCCTGATCAGTTTGCTTTTGATTTAACTCAATTTTTTTCTAATGGCAAATGGTCATATTATTATGTCTCTATGTATGGTCAGGTCACAACACAGTATTTACTGTAGCTATATAATCCTCTCTGTTCTTGGAACTTCTGCAGACTAGAAGTCATGGAAATTACTACAGATAGGTCTTCTACCAGGTATAACTTACAGTTGCTGTGACTCTGGTGAACCTAAGTAGTAGTTTTCTGCTACTACTATAATAGAGATCTACCTTTTCAAGTAATCTTGCACATTCTCTGCCCATTCCAGAACGCATTGAAAGTTCTCTTCATTCAGAACTTTTTGCAAAAGTTGAGCAAAGAACTCAAGAAAACGTGATTGGTTTCTGAATTTAATCACTGCAATAAAGTAACAGACAACACAGGTTTTGTATTTATGCTGTAAAAGGATTCTGAATTCAGCTACAATTACAGCTATGTAATTAAAGCACATATTTATATCATGTTGCATGCTGATGAAGAAAAGTCATACTGATACGGAAATCAGAGATACACAATAGCAGTTGCTAAATTCTTCTTGTTGTTGGGCATCCAGAATCACAAGTTCACCCTATTTACACTCTTAGAATGATAAGCTTTCCAGGGACACAGACTTATGTGAATTCCTCTTCCAGTAAAATAAATAAATGTGGAAATGTGGTACCTCAATTTAAAAAGAATGTTTCACACAAACAGAATCTTTAAAAAACTTGGCAAAAATAAATTTATTTTTTAATTTAGCTCATTTCTAAGGTTACTAGAAAATAAACATCATTCAATTTAAAATTTTAGTATTTTATATACTTAGCCTCAACATCCAAAATAATTTGTTGCATACACTTCTATATGTGGCTATATTAAGAACTTTTTATAGGCTATGTTTCACTTGATTTTGTTCAATTGAGAATCAAATGAAGATAACATTTCCAAGAGCTTATTTCAAGCAAAAACAAGACAGCTCTACTGACAACCTTCTAAAAAAAGAAGACTTTACGATTAAAATAAACACCAATTATCCTACCTTCTCGATAAGCCCGATCTGATTTCCAACATGAAATTACAGGGTAGAGGAAGAGAGGATATTCCCGTCCTGTGAGCTCTGATCCAGGACCTACATCAATAACCGAATCAAATCTGTTAGGATAAGCAGTGATACTGTGCAATAGAAACTGTACCAGGAACTGTAGCTGAAGAATCAGCTAGAACAATCCTTTTTTAGCACAGAGTTTGCTTTCAAATCTCTCACTGTCATCCAGAGAGAAATTCAAATGCTTGCTCTTTTCTTCTAACAGAAGTAGCTGTGCAACTTAAATAATGAAGAGCTAACAGATGTGACCGATGAACTTCCAGCTACTAGACTAATAAGGAGAATGTCTGGAGTTTACCAGAGGTCTAACAAAGATCCATGCAAATCATATGTGGAAGATAATGTGCAGAAAGGACTTGTCAAAAAATGTATTTAAGGCTATACACCACAAACTGATTACATGATGCTAATAGTGACCTATGCTTACATACGTGCTCCTCATATGGATAGCATATGTAGGTAAAGGATTTTTTTCTTAATCTAAATATTTAGATAAATATACGTCTACAAAAGTGTTTATATTCCATAAGTAATATAATTTATAGAAATACAAATGTAAATAATATACACAATATATAGATATAAATAGTATATGTAATATATAGGACAATAACTTGGATTCAAGCTTCTGAGTGTTAAATGCAACTGCATTACCAGCTGGTGAGCACCAGAACAATGTTACATGTGCTAGTTCTTATTTTACCTTGATAAAGAAACATGACCCACAAATTTTGTTCTCAGGCAAGTCCCGTGGTTGAAAAAAATCAGTGCAGCAAGTCCCTGAAAAAAGCGAGGTTAAAAGTACTCTCTGGAACAAGTTGTAATAGTGGATCAATAGCTAGACCTTCCAGTGACAGCAGTCAGTTTAAGTCTGTCGAATGCAAATAATGTGCAATCAAATAGGACAGACAGCAGGAAAAGGAGACTTAAAAAATTTTCTTCTTAGGACAATTCACGCTGTTTGTTAGCACTCTCTCTTATTCAACAAGTTCAAAAAATATTGCTTCAAATAAGCATTTGCACAAAGAATAATACCTCCCAAAAATGTTTAAATGGAAAAAGATTTGAAATTCCAGAATTTAAATTGTACTGTGTATGAAATATTTTATTTTTCTCTTCTTTTGAAAGAGGCAGATTTTTTCCATTTTCCAGAGGCACCTTTTTTCCATTTTTCTTCTAGATTGTATTGTTCCCTTTTAAGGATTTCCCATGACAGGTTTTTTTCAAAAATATTTTTAGCAGCATGCCCTACAGGTGTGCACGTTGTCCTAAAACATATTTGTAAGGACAGCAGTAAGCTTTGCATGGACTCAGCAAAAGGCTTCTTCTCAATCTGTATCCTGAAACTTACTGACAAATATGCTATTTCAGCAACAGAGAAGACTTCAGAGATCAAGTATTTGCCAACTACTGAAAATGTGTTCTTTTCTAACTGATCAGTCCATCAATTTAACTTTCTATTGAGTAACAATGGAACAACTTTTTTTTAAGTAATTAAGGTAATTTTCAATTAACTAACAGAATTCTTCCATTCTGTAACTTGTTCTGCAGGAATGCAGGCATCAACGTCAGCAGCAAAAATGAAGGATCAGTGCACCGATGCATGGAATTTTTGCATTGCTTTTTCTGCTTTCTCTTCTGAGACAAATGCATATACAGAGATGATGGATATCTCCAAATACATGAGTCGTCATCCAGTCGTCAGTAAAGGCCAGTTGCATATTGGGCTATAGTAGAAACAGCATAGCCAGCGAGTCAAGGGAAATGACTATTCCCCTCTCTTCAGTACTTGTGAGACCACATCCAGATTACTGTGTTTGGTTTTGGACACTGTAGTACAACAACTGACATACCAGAGGAAGTCCAGTGAAGGACAACCAAGATGATAAGGAGCTGCAGTGCACCACAAAGCAAGAAGAGGCTGAGAGAATTCAATTTATTCAGTCTTAAGAAGGGAAGGCTAAGAGCAGTCTACACCGACCTAATGGGAAGAATACAGAATGTGGAGACAGACTATCCTCACTGGTAGCACAACAAACAATAGAAACAAGCTGGAAATCAGAGAGATCCAAATAGATATAAAGAAAAACCTTTCAACCCATAAAGGTGGTCAACTGTAGAAACACATTGCCCATAAAGGTTGCAAAATATCTTTCTTCAGAGAGATTCAAAACTTGACAAGTCCGAGATCAATCTGATCTAATTGTACCCGTTTTGACAAAGGGGTTGGAATAAACCTTCCCACCTAAATTATTCTCTGATTCTATCCAGGCTCCAAGGAGTACAAGATGCCATGCAAATATCATGGAAAAAAAAAAAAAATCAGTAGTGACTCTAAGCGGCTCTTCAGTCCTAATCAAATTTTCTTTATAATTCCTACTTGTTAATTTATCTAACTTTGGCAGAATTATTAGCATGAAAATTCTTACGCTTTATCCAGACTCTAAACTATTTCAAAGTTGATATACTCATTCCTGAGTTCAAAGGTAGTTAAATGCTAGTATACATGCAATTCCTTCACAAAAAGGACAATTTCTGTGAACTTCCTTCAGGAAGTGTTTTCTCTCCTAAAATCTCCTGCAGTGGTCATTGCTACTAGCACTGGTAGAGTACTAAGACATGCTATAAATGTACAGTGGTCTTTGCCACTGCATTTTCTGATTTAGGAAGATAGAGCAAGCCTAAATAACATGGAACCCAATTTACACAGACTGGGAGAACATACATATTTGCAGGATAATCACAGATAAACATTCTTTTGAAAGAAGAAATTAGTGTTCTGGTGAAAATTATGAAAAATATTATTAAAGGTCATTACACACATCACTACCAGGTATAAATAAGATCACTGCAATTAGTTTATTATTTGGGTTGATTTATCATGGCAGAGATAAGAAATAAAAGTATTTCTTAGGTAAATATTTTTTACAAATAAAGCACAGAAAACTCCATAGAAAAAGGTAAGAAGTGTTTCAATAGTACCCACCTGGTTCTGTCAGTCTGAGGAGATCTGATTCCAGAGTGCTTAGATTTTCTGTTGCTTTTGCCATTGCAGCTAAATGGGATGCCCTTGAGGAACTGGCCTGAAATATCCAATACTTCGTTATGAAAGCTTAGCTTTAACTTAACTAAACCCAGCACGTCAACAGTGGAATTTAGGTTAGATCTGAAGTCTTTTGAATCTGTATCTGATAATTTCATCAATATTCTCTCATTTTTCTTTTGAAGTGAAATAAAAATGGTGTTCATGATTTTTTTTTAATACAGCGTATTTAGTTAAGCAGTCTGTTCAAATATGGTATTGTCATAGCACATAGGACTTCCTTAAAAATTTCTTCGGTAATAGAGGAACTCCACTTACTCCCTTGGAGATTATTCAAGAATGAATCATTGCCAGGTTTTTGGTTTGACAAAACATGCCATTTTCCAGAAAACATAATCTTTTTTAGTTTACTTACTGCCTACAGAAATCAAAATGTTCCTTTGGAAAGAAAGTTCTTTTTTTTTTACTTCAGTGAAAATATACTTTTCAGTCAGCCCTATTTGGATGAAGACATTATATTGTTCCTATGCTCTTAGATACCGTTCCCTTTTTTAGTATGAACCTGGGAGCAGCTAACACAAACTCAGCAATAAAAAAACAGACAAAATTTTGACCAGCGTTCTACAGAAACCCTTCCCTGTAAGCCAATTGACTTTTTGTCTCTCTTTAATCTATCTCCACTTCATGCTTTCTTCCTCTCATTTATTCCTACTTTCTTACCTCTTTTTCAAACCTCCTCTTCAGTAAATTTCTTCTAAGATTATTTTAAAAAAACCAGGACAGTAGGGAGAATCAATATTTTACTCTGATTTTAAGTTGCAGGAAATCCTTGCAACCTGCTGCATCTCTTTGTAATTGAAGTACTACAGTCTTTGAGGTTGGAAGTTCTTCCTCCCTTGAGATTTATTTTTCAGTCCACACAATTCCTAAGATACTCATATGACTCAGTTTCAAGCAGCTTCTACACAAAGTGAAATGCTGAACTTCTACACTATTTGCGGTATTTTTGCTCGTTTTCACTTAAACAATTTTTTAATTGTTCTTTTTCTGTCTAATATAGCACTCTTGACAACTATACATGAAGATCAGTTAGGGATGCTTGTATAAATATCTGCAGAGGCCTCTTGGCTCTGGAAAGTAATAGTGCTAACCCCTCTGCAGTTCAACAAGATGAGAACCAGTACACACTGCACTTTTATACTGATCTTAACAAAGATGGCTACAATTAAATAGAAGCCTTTCAATTGTACTTCGGGAACTTTTATTCTGCAAGGAAACTCTTCTTCCCTAAAATCACTTCTGAAGTGCCCAGAGAGATTGTAGACTCTCCATCCTTGAGGTGTTCAAGGTCTGGTTGGATGGGGCCCTGAGCAACCTGGCCTAGTGGAAGGTGTCCCCTGCTCATGGCGAGGGCATTGGAACTATATGATCTTTAAGGTCCCTTCCAACCAAAACCATTCTATGATTCTAAAACAAAAAAATTAATAAATCTACTCTTCAAAATAATACAGTACATCATTTGGAGAAAATAAAACGTACAAAACAGAGCAATTACTTTTACTTCTTTGCTAGTGTCTGTTTCTTCAGTTTTCATAGCTCCAGACAGGCAGAGTGAGACTGTTGGTGAGGAATGCAACAATTTTTTCCCATAGTTAATGATAATTACTGCAAGTTCATATTCTTTCCATGAACGTAGTACCTATTAAAGAATCATCTGTTACATATTTTTTGTTTACATAACATGTAATTCATGTCAAAATGCATGAATACTAGAAACAGAAATTAATTAGTCAATACTCAAGTTTCTTTTAATTAAAAAATGAAGGCTATAGACCTGTAAAATAATTGGAACTGCAGATATATTATCTATGTGTTCTACTTCTGCTTAGCCTATCCCTCAGAGAATAGAAGCATCTATTTCTGTGATTGACACTCTCCCTGTTCTCAGGCAGACCTGCTATCAAAGAACATAAAGGGTAACTAAATGATCCTCATTTACCTCTCTGGTATCAAGGGCACATTTTAAAATCCCAACTGTATGAGTGGAAGGAGTGGTGAAATTTATTTTTAAGTTACAAAATTTATAAATTAACAGTATAGGGAATGATTTTAGGCTTTATCTTCTTGAGATAGAGCTCTAAAGGCCCAAGTGCTGTCTTCTATATGCAAGCTAGCTTCACGTAAGCATAAATACAGTACATGAGCTGACTGTAACTCAAAAGCAAACCATATACCATGGTTTAATCAGAAGCATTTGCAATTCACTCATTCTGTATGCTACTCTGTTGAAATACTACCTCTAAGGAAAAAAAATCAGCAATATAAGTGACAGTCACTTAGCTGAGGAATCCAACAACAAACAAACACTTAATCAAGGTTTCAAGGTTCCTAACAGGCTTTATTTGCCTTTATAGCATCCACCCTGGCCCTCCCACTGTGGGGCCAGGAGCTCCCTCTCAGCTCAAGCCTAAACCAACAGTCCCTGCCAGCTCCTATGTATCAGGAATGCTGGTTTCCTGTGTATGGGGAACGCTTGGTCCAAGCCATGCCTGGGCCTGGCAATGGATGCACTGGACTGGGCACCCGACCCATGGACCAACTTCTCAGCTCGATCTCAGACTGTTCCTATTGTGATGGACCAGCCTGCTGGGCTATTTTTGACCCTATCTACACTTACCACACCTGAGCTTGACCTGTGGACTGACTTTCCAGCTTCAGTTCTGACCTGCCTCATCAACACAAACTCACCTGACAATCTGGGCTCCTGGTTGAACCTGACTACCAGGTGCTGCCCTGCCAGCCACGGCATTGCCCTTGGCTCCCAGCCTCACAGCCATGAAATATTTGATTTATACAAAGAAAATGACAACACTAAGGCTTAAGATACTCATCTTTAAAGAAAGAATGAAAACTGGGTCTTCTTGCAGAGAATTTTTAGGATTATTTGATACTGATCTCGTCTTGTGAGGCAAGCACAGAGATTCAGCTCCTATAAAGACCGGGGTAAAGAATTACCGACACAGGGGAATCCCTCAAACCATTAGCCACAGCTCAGCTTCAGCATGAGCTCTTAGTTGAGGTGTACTCAAAGCTAGAGGAAAGCTGACTTTTTCAGTATCATACATTTATGATGGCAAGTAATTTAACTGTAGCATGTCTCTATACCTGAGGAAAAAAATCCAATACCATCTTTTTCCTTATCTCACTAAATAGATTGAGTATCTGATTCATAAATATCATCTACAGATAAATATTATGGTTAAAATTCAAGGTGTTTATATTTCTGCCAGCATGTGAGACAAATAATACCAAGTCTCTTGTATCTAATTAGCAAATAAACCAGAAATGTTAATTGGATTAAAACTACAAATATGGTTTATTTGCAGTTAGTAGACTTTTAAACTCATATATTACATATAGGCCTTATTAAAAATAGTACTACCTTAAATGTAAAAACACACACAATGATATTAAAACTAGATTTGATGTCATGGAGTAATAGTTTCAGTCTATTTTCTGAACAAATGAATACTAAAAAAGTCAAAATGTTATTATTATATAAAATGCACTGATACAAACGTTCTAATAAATATTTGTATGCCTTTACTACTTAAAAGTGCTGGTTCTCTAAGCTATCATTCTGAAGGCCAGCTTACTAAATCTCTTTTTTTTCTCTAAATGACAAGAGCTGTATCTCAAATTAAGCTCTAAGCACAATAATGTCATACCTTTGCTGTATAAAATGAAGTACAAGCTATCATATGCTGAATACTCTCATAACATCCTTCTTGTCTCCTCTGCAAAATATCACTTGGAATTTCTTGGAGGACCGCCAAGCACTTAATAAGAATCTGTAAATACAAGGGTTAAAACAAAGTTTGGAGTCTGCCACACACTTACAAGCCTGTACCTCTGTACAGCTTATTGTATTTGATGGTGAACTTAAAAAATACTTCAAAATCTAATGGATAGAATTAATGTTAGCTCTACAAGTGCCAATAATAAAATTTCCTTTTAATTTAACAGTGTCAAGATTTCAATCATGGCCCTTTGGAATAAATGACATGTTCACATAAAATAACAGATCTTAAATTTACAGATACATGATGGATATTTTTGCTGATTTAATTAACATAAAATCCAAGAATGCTTAATTCAGTGAGATAACATACTCCTCTTACTGGAGGACTGCTTAAAAAGATAACGAAGTGGTCAGAATTCCAAATGAAATGAAAATATTTCCCGTATGTTGTAAAAATAAAATACTTCTTTGCACCATTTTTGTCTATCAGACATGAAAAAAACATGTGACTAAATTATTTTCACTTAAATTAGGAAATCTAAAACAGGAGCCATTTCCAGAGGCTAGCTGTTCCTTTAGTAGGTCATCACAGACAATAACTTCTTAAGAAAGAGGCTACGCCCAATTAAATAGATTATACTTTTATTCTAAACATTCCTCTAAAAACTTCTCAGGGCCCTCAGTCCTCCAGTTGTCCTCCCCTGAGCATTGTCACTTGAGACATCCCCTCACACCTGCTCAAAGGCCCAAGAGTCCCAATTACACTCAGACACAAGCCTTCAGTCCCTGCTTGAGCTGTGGTATTGGTGTGCTGGTCTTCAGTTCTTTTTCATGGATGGACCTCAGACCTGTGTTGTAGCCTTGTCTCCAGTCTCTGGCTCCAACTCCTGCAGCTCCTGACTTTTTCTAATGGATGGAGCCCGGGCCAGCCCAACATCTTCACCTTCTCTAGACTGCCAGTGGATCCTCTTACCCATGCCCTGTTCTGCCTGACATGTTCAGATGCTGCTAGACTGTGCCTTGCCTGCAGTGCAGGTACCTCATCCTTTCTCACAGAGCAAACATGCTCTTACTGCTGCCCCCTAACAAAGCTGCCTAATTACAGGGGAAAAAAATTGCACCTTCCTACTGTATCCTTGCTGAATCTAAAAAAACACATCTGCTGCTTCAGAAATGGCAGCAAAGGAGTCAGGCACTCTGTTTTCAAAGAAAAGGTGCTTGCTTCTGGAAAGGGGCACATGCCTGAAAACTACAGACTGCATTAACAAAACATTGAATAGCTTTCTTTTAAGAAGAAACTTGTATACAAAGCAAACATTCAAAAAAAACCCCCAAACTCCATACACAAATTCCTCAAAATTGCCATCTGCAAATAACATTCCAGTAGAAGTTACATCATAGATTCTGCTATAGTTTAAAATACCGACAAATCATCCCAAAGAAACAACCAATATTCCGCAGTTCCCTCATCATACCTGAGACCAGAATGTGCGCGGCTTACACTGAACATATATGCACTGGACTCACATCAAACTATAAAAGACTTTTCTTTTATCAGCTATTGAGAACTCGAAGCCTAGATATTTAGCTCTCCCACTGTACTCTCTGTTATAAGTTTAATTTGAATCACTGTAACTGCAGGACTTGAGAGCTGCTTTGTTTTAAAATGCTCTCACCTGAACTACTGGCACTGAAGAAATCTTGTGATAAATAAGTGGAGCAAGAAGACCATAACATTGTACAACAGACTGCAGGGTGTAGCTTGCATCATTCAACCAGCTGCTAAGTTCAATTGCCACAGTCATTGTTTCACATTCTGCTAATCTAGCAACCTGTAAAAGAAAAACATGTTTTGATTTAAATATGAGTTCTGTTGCTTTAAATCATTTGAGAGTGGAAGAAGACAAATGTTATTGCAGTTTCAAAAGCAGCGTAAGTGGCAAGATAAAAGTTTAAAATTTAATTTACATTGACACCTGTTAGAAGTGTATTAAATATGTGATATTATTCATGAAACAATTTCTCTTGATCTAATTGTGCACTCTGAGTTTGCTCATATAATTTACAAAACCTGGTTAACAAACTCAGCCTGTGTGGAGTGGAAATTTCACATGCTAACCTCTCAGACTAGGTAAAAATAGTATAACAATTCCTTCTTTTCCCTTCCCTTTTGCTGAGTAATCAACTGCTCACATTTTTTACAAGGCAAGTACTTCAGCAAAGAAAAGAATAGAATAGGAATGTAATAATACAGAAGGCAAAGCTTGATTATCCAAATAAAAAAGAAAGTGTTTTGTTTTGTCATTAATATGCCATTATATGATAAAAAAGTCTGAAACAAGGTAGAAGAAGATCAGTATATTAAAACCATGAAACACTGTCAGAAGTTAAATCTTAATTAAAATATATGTATTAAATAGCAGAAATGTTTAAAATTAAAAATTCAAGGCACATCTTAGTAGGACAAAAATAACAATTATTATACTTCTTTCTTAAATTATAATCTACCACCACTGAAGTCAAGGAAAAATCTTCCTCAGTAGGAATCAGTGGGCTTTGGATCAGGTCTGTAACTGACTCAGGAATCATCGTTCCAGCAGGATACAAATAACCAACAGCTTCTAAAGTACTTCAGAAAGAAAGACCATATAACCCACAGAAAATGGAGTACTCTGTAAATAGAATTAGTAGATTGCAACATCTATCTTGCAACAATGAAATAAAGCTGATCAAAAAGTAAAATGAAATCCAGTATATTATTTTAAGCCACACATACTTGTTCCTTATAAAATATCTCATTGGAAGAGATGGAATCACAGAAGAGTGCTCCTTCCACGACACTAATGTCACAGACAGCAAATATATTCCTCAGAAAGAGGTGCAAGGTAATAGGAGAAGTCTGAGATACAGCTTCAAAACGTAACCTACGAAATACAAGAGCAAAAGAACAGTAAAAGCATGTTAATTATGATTCAGATCCTCGCATGCCTGAAACTGCATTATATATATATGAGATATATATATATATATCATATATATATATATATATCTTTAGTTTTAAAATTATGGACAAAAAGGTTTACTACAGCTTCTTCTGGAAATAAGATTTATACATTAAACTGAAAAAATAGCTTGACATTTCTGAAAAAATAAATAAAAATTACTCCCTTTCAAATTGCTGTCCACTTTCTACTATTCTAAAACAACTTTTACTTATTTCTCTCATCTAATCCAGTGAAATCTATTTTCCACTTTTTTTTTTTAACACTTGGGATTCTACAGCTTATTTATTTTCACTGTCTCCTTTTACACGTTATTCTTCTGTATTCTGACAATGATACATGCAGTTGTGAAGCCCGTTACTAAGTATCACTAACAGACTCCTTTTCATCAGTGATGTCTTGTATTACAAGTCTCAAAAGAATTTCTTTTCTTCTGCCTGCTTTTCTGTCCCATTGTTTTTTGGTTGGTTTTTTATTTCCCTGGGGCTAGGGAGGCATTTTTCCTTATTATATTTTTTTAATATTTTTGCTACAGTAAAAATCCTATGATTTTGAAGTACAAGAAATAAATTCCTTCTTCTCCCCGATTGTGTTTCTTGAAAAAGGCTGAAATTCGAGAAGGAAGATCAAATAGACACATTCACATACTTGACATTACCAAGGTATCACCAACAGGGCTTCTGGCTGGAAACGAGGTTTTCTTTCCTTCCAGCTCCCTCTGCTGTCTCTTTAGTTTGTGTCTACTTTCAAACCAGTCCAATTTCTTAGCTACTGATCAGTAAAACTGAAACTGCCTGATACTGCATGTTAATTGTAAAAAAATAAAATAAAACAATAGGCTTGGACATAACTGTCAGAAAAGCAAAATCCCTGAAACTGCTTTGCACATTTATTTAAAATTTTCTGTCTTCATTTGATTTATCTGAACATAGACTCATTCAAATTTTATCTCTAGAGCTGTGTGTATTCAAAGAAAAAATAATTGCTTAGGAAAAAAAATATTAATGAAAAACAAATGCAAAAACCCAGCACAATAACCAGACTTGCATTCCTGCTTTGTCGCTTAGGCCAGGGATAGATTCAAAAAAACTACATAATCATGAAATAGGATGTCTAGTGATTATCTGCCTGCATCAATGCAGCTGCCTGTAAATTGCAAATGCTGCCATGGCATGTAACATCAAGACCCTTGGTCAATTTGTATGCCCAGTATCGGACACATGGTGGCACTTGAAGGACAGACAGGATATACAGCAGTGGTCTGGCTAAGCCTGGAATAACAAGAACACACTTAGACACACTACTTTCTCCCATAACAGGAATCAAAACACAAAAGTCTATGCTATCTGCTTACAACCAAACAGCATTACCATGAGAAAACCATGGGCTCTGATGCAAGTATATAAAAACAGTACAGAGACAAAACTCACTACGTCTTAGAATAGCTGATTACTGGTTATTAGGTGTGTAAAGTGGAAATGGAAGTCTTCTGACAAAGCTTAGAGGAAATCCCTCTAATACCTTCTTGAAACAAAGATCTATCTTCTTTAATTCTTGAAACATTCAAGAACTATTTATACACATGGAATAAAGTTGCTTCTTGTCATTATGATTTCAAGACTAAGCCAGTCTGTCACACTGAAACAGAGATGCTGTGAAACTTTTCTGTACCTCCTCCACAAGCTTGCCAAAACTTTTCTAATGAACGAATTAATTTTAAAAGAATTACATACAAGTGAAGATGATTATTTGTGTTCAATTATATTGGCTGTTAATTCATTTTCAAATCATAAATAGCTGACTTACAACTAAAATTATTTCATGACAATATTTCATGTTTATTACTTAATAAAAACCTCTTTTGTCTGGGAGTAAATTAAGTTTTGATGTATTTGAATCTGGATCTACTGAATTTCAGTAAATGCAACCACAAAACTTCTAGCTGGGCTTTGTCATCGTGAAAAACCTGTAATATTATGGTTGAACGTTTGAAATTTATTTATAAAAGAATTAGTTTTAAGTATGTCTTCTAAAGCCCTTTTACTGTATGCAAAGTTTATTGTCAGATTATATAGCCACTCCAAAACAAAATTAGCAAGCATTTATCTCTTCCGGGTGGTGTTGTTGACAAAATTTTCACAATTTCTGAACTCAACTGTTCCTTAATTGGAAAGTCAATAACCCGGTGCATATGATACATTTTGAATATAAAAATGCATCACACAGAACTAGCACCTACTTTATAGGTTTCCCAATCATCTTAAGAAAGCAGTCATTATAAGGAGCTAGGTGTGTAAATCTTAGCAGTTCCATAAATAGCAAAAATCCTCTACTAATTATAAACCACTATATTTTTATAACACATTTCACACTTCTTTTTCAGAATGTTTTTCATTTCATAAGCCTTAGCAAAACTCCACAACCTGGAACTCTTTAAAATAAAATGTGCATATCTATAATTAACTATTATTTTAATTTTGTTTTCGCCAGTTACCTTTTTTCAGATATAGTCAAATTACTACTTGCAGAAATAACAGCTGCATTGGTAGGCACTGGAGAAGAATTTAAAACAAAATAATCCCACACTGGTGAAAATGCTTCTCTGGCTAATTTAAAGTTTCCAGTTTGATAGGCTACCTACAAAACAAAAAACAAAACTTAGCGAGTGGACATATTCATCAAATAACTGTGCCAGATATTATTATAGTATAATGAAGGTTTTAAAACTCCCCTCCAACATGTAAATATACAATTTCTCTAAGAATATTCTGGCATATTTGAATAAAATACATGTAGTAACAATCTGATTCTACCAATATTAGTTTGGTTCAGATTTAGCATCAGAGAAAGCAAAAGAGTTTCTTGACTGTGGACCAAGGATCTAACTTCCCTTTGTGGAACACTTCACAGGTCTTGTGTTGCAGTTTTTGAATGCATGTTTTTTCATCTAAGTTTATTTTACTTTTGCTAATACTGCAGAATGCCCTGCTTCTCTGGATAATGGTATGTAAACAAAGCCAAACAAGTAGGCATAAATTCTTACTCTGGAATATTTTAGGAAATGCTCTAATCATTCCCCACAATCTATCAATAGAGTTAGACAACTTAATTTTTCTCTATGTTACGTTCTGTTTTAAATATCCCTTATTAAGAACACAGAAAATTATGATAAAGGTCTGAAAGAGTCTTTGTGATCTTCCACAAGACATTACAAAACTAATTTCAATATGAAAATGGTTGGCTCTGATACCTGGTAAGTCCAATCACATTTTTCTTGCCATACTTTAATGAGTAATAAGATGATTTCTAGTATGTGGTCTCAATCACAAAAATGAAACAGTAAAGTATGAAAAAGAAGAAAGAAGTTAAATGTAGACTGAAAAACAGAGACAGAGGTAAGAAAACTAGTTTACAGAGTCATTTACCCTTAACATGGAATTTTCAATAATTTTGAATTGAGAATTGAATTACTCAGATACACCATTTGTTACGCTAAAACTGTGATTTTTCCCTATCAAGCTTTTGGCAAGAAGGTCTTGAGTTTTTCCCAGATGCAGTTCAGTTTTAGAACTACCAGTGACAACAAGTAATTACAACCAAATTACAAGTATGTGTTTATTATCAGACTCTAACCCTACCTGAGTTAAATAGGATCGAGCAGTAGTAGCAGAAAGGGGTGGATAAGCAAGGATTGGCTTAGTCATTTCCCCAATGGCATCACCAATAAGTTTTCCATCAGAAGAATATGCTGCAACTGCAAATACATATTTCTCATTGGCATCTAAGCCCTGTATTTCCAAGAGGCTCTTCCCATCAGCTGGTATCTAACAATAAAAATATTTTCTAGTTACACCTACTGTACACAGCAAAAACAAATCTCACATTCTAAACTGCTATTGTTAAACAAATTATTTAATGATCTTTGATACAAAGTACAATCTAGACTGTAATGTTTCCATGTAATACTAGGTTCTTGAAAACAACGAGAGAACAGTAAAATGACAGGTGAAAAAAAGTGTCAGTTTTCTCTGGAATGCTGTTGCGTATACAGAGCACATAACCTAAGAGAACAGTCAAGTATCAGGAGCTGGAGTTTATCTAAGATACTTTTGTCCTTTTGAACATTCACACTGTGATTGTGCATGCCTGCAGTCATTGAGCTGGAAACATTCTGACCCTGAGCTGTGCTTCCAGAGAAAGAGCATATTGCTCTCCTCCATACATGCCACCTTCTTGTATCAGATATGGGCAGAGGATATCCCAGGTCCTTTCAGCACCATTAACAGCATTTTGGAGTTTGTGAAGAAAATATCATACTTTCAAGATCTTAGTTTTTCCTTCAAGTAATTTTGCACCTGCACTTTAACACCACAGCTCACTCCTAACACACTTTTCTACCTTGCAACTTACAGGACAACTTACACAAGGAAAGTTTGAAAATTTGAAGGTTTTTGAGATCATCATAATGTAGCATCAATATAGTGCTCTTTATCAAACACAGTCTGTCCTTCATAAGGAGACCTCAAAACAACAGAAATCCCTTCAAATGCTGGGGCTGGATGCTGAACCAGCAGACCAGAAATTAGAGTATGACAGTCCGTAGCATCTCTTTAGAGCAAGATTTTCCAATGTTGATAAGTTGATAAGCTGGGGGTCATTTGACCCCCAAGAATTTTTCTTGGAGCAGGCAGATGGTGACTTTGTCTGCAGGTCAACATTTTGCAAAAGCATATTCTAAAGTAAACAGAAACTCCACTGCTGAAGCATATGGTTAACCTCAGGTCTGTGCATCTCCAGTGCCTGCCACAGCTGACAGCCAGTGGCTTTGAAGGATTGCAGCAAATTCACAGAAAGAACAGTGGGGGTAAAAGTCATCAATGAAACACTTAATTCACCAGGAGAAACTAACTCACTGAACATCACAGAAAACTTGATTCTCTGGATTTGATGACCAGAGTATCAGGAAAAATATCAAAGCCTCTATTGCCAGTACCTCCACAGACCTTCTCTTTTCATACACCTTCCTTTTAGGGAAGGAGCTGGGAGGTGTAACAGGAAAGATTTCCTCTCCATCATCAAAGACAAGTCCATCAGTGTTAGTATAGAGCTCCCTTATAAAGCCAGGAGAGCTTGAAACATCAGGCAAAAGAAGTTGAGGTCACTCTTCTACCACAGAACCAAACAAAGACCTGCTCTGCAAAGAACAGAACTCTCCATGAAGATTTACAGGTACAAAAATGATCACTCAACTCTGAGACTACAGAAAAATCTGCTAAAGAGGACGTGTTGAAGCTTTATAGCCCATTTCTTAAATCACAAAATGCACAGTATTTGGATGGATCACAGTTGTCATTCAGGAGGACAATCTAATAGCACGCATAAGTGAATGAAAATCAGAACTCTCTCAGTCTGTGCAGAAACAGCAGAATGTGATCCAAAGAAAAAAAAACAAAACCACACTAATGCAACACAAAACCAAAAAAAAAAAAAAACCAACCCAAAAAATTTAAAAAAATTTTCAAAAAATTAAACATCAAACTGTAATGAATGAATAACATAAGACTACCAAGAGAGTCAACATGATCAGTCATAAGTAATCAAAGATGTGTGATTCTACCACATGCTCACAGCATGAAAAGGAAAAAGCATGAACCTACAAGTCAATCATGTCTGAATCTGTAGGTTATTGAAGGACTTATATTATCATGTTTTCAGAATTAAGTAAGGCAATATCTGTTTAAGAAGAAATGGCTGATAGAAGATACACAATTACAAAAAACAGTAACTCTTTTATCCATTTATAATTTCTCTTTTTTTTTATTCCTGGGGAGAGCAGTGTCTGAAGCACACTCTAAAAATACACCATATACTTTCTTTTACTTTTGCATTTCTTAGATATCACTCAAAAAAACATAGTTCTAACAGAAGGGACAGACTTGCTTAACTTTAAGTTTTTGAATAATTTATTATTCAAAAAAGATTCCTAGAAGTTTTTTGGTGTAAAGATGAAAGAGTTCGTCCAATGCTTGGCCAGTTAGATATATATGTCAGATACACAGATTTAGAAAGTCGGTGGGTTTTAGAGGAAGAGAGTATGACCTAAACAAGTTTTATCTGTCTTACCTGTTCTCCTGAATTTGGAAGTTTATTGTTATTTAACCTTACTTTCACATTACTTCCTCCTGCTACAGAGCCAAAAATACTGTACCATGAAACCTTTGAAGAAAATGAGAACAAAATTTGTTGATACACCATACTATTTCCAACTTTTGCATAGTGTAGAATGTACAAATTTTGTGAAAACAGTCTCTGCAAAAAAACCCACCTTAGTTATAAAAAATATAGTCTAACTGCACTAGAAACATCAATTAATTTATGTAGTGGGTTTCTGTGGCTGGGTTTTGCTAGCACAAGGGTGGCTACAGGGGGGCTTCTGTTACAAGCTGCTGGAAGCTTCCCCTGTTCCGTGGAGTCAATGCCAGCCGGCTCCAGGATGGACTTCCTGCTGCTGGCCAGGGCCAAGCCAATCAAGAGTAACAGTAAGGCCTCTGTGATAACATATTTAAGAACAGAAAGCTATTGCACAGAAAGAATTCCAGCCAGAGGAGAGCAGAATGAGAACATGGGAACAACAAAGCAGACACCAAGGTCAGTGCAGAAGGAGGGGTAGGGCTGCTGAGGCCCTGCAGCCCGTGGTGCAGACCATGGTGGGGCAGCTGTGACCCTGAAGCCCATCGGGGACCATCGGGGTGCACAGACCCCCTTGCAGCCCATGGAGGAGCCCATGCTGGAGCAGGTGGATGCATGAAGGAGGCTGTGACCCCATGGGAGGCCCAAGATGGGGCAGGGTCCTGCTGGACATCTGCAGCCCGTGGAGAGGGAAGCCCACGCTAGAGCATGTTTTTTCCCGGATAGGACTTGTGGTCCCTGTGGGTGCCCCATGCCGGTACCGCTCATTCATGAAGGACTGCACCCCATGGAGGAGTGACCATGGGACAGCAGTTTGGGACGAACTGCTGCCTGAGGGATGGACTCACGCTGGAGAGGTCCATCAAGGACTGTCTCCTCTGGGAGGGACACCACAGGAGGAGGGAAAGGACTCCTCTCCCTGAGCAGCAGCAGAAACAACAACTGACCAAAACCCCCATTCCCCATCCCCCTGCACTGCTGGGGTAGAGGAGAGAGAACTTGGAAGAAAGGAGGGGTGGGAGAAGGTGTTTTCAAGATTATTTTACTTCTCACTCTTTTGTTCTGACCCTGTTAGTAATAAATTCAACTAATATCCCCACTTTGAGTCTGTTTTGAAGGAAATTTGTCTTACAATGAATACTGACTGTTTTTCAGAAGGAGTTATTGAAATTCAGAAAATTATTTTCAGTAAGACTTTAATATGAGAAAATTTTAGAGATCTTTTCACTCCTAGTACAGGAACTATACAGGTCCAATGAAATCCTGGGTATACATTTATCCTAAGAAACTAGTAATCCTAAGTATCCAGTTAATAATTTCTTCATTAAAAATACCTGTCATGTCTGCTCAACAGCTATGCATAACTTTATAAAAAAAAATTCTTCTAGACTATCTAAAGAATTACAAGAATAATAATATATAATAATATATTATAAGAATAGTAATCATATTTCGCCATCTAGTGGCCCAATATGTTGAATTCACTCTCCTGTATCAATCAAAATGAAGCTTGAAAACTTACTAAAATGAAAGAACTATGGAATTTTAAAGATTTTTTTTTTAAATTTTATTTTATACTCATTAAGGATAAAAGGTTTTCCCTAACTAATTAATTTGAAATTCACTAATAAAACTGCAATAAAACTGCAAGTTATGAAACAATTGTTCACAGAAGCATTCTTAGTCCTATTAATAAGATTTGAGTGTAGCTAGTGTATTCAGCCTTTTTGAACCCTTTCTGGACATGGGAAGGAAAATAAGGTAGAATAGTCAGCACGGATTTACCAACGGCTTTTCACAGTAGGGCATGCTTGGAGGATGAAAAACAATAGACTTAAACGGAAACAAGGGTAAAAGAGTTTTCCATGTGAACATGTTGCCCCGTTGGAATACATTGCCCAGAGAAGCTGTTCAATCTCTATTCTTGGAAGTTTTCAGAACTGACTACATAAAGCCCTGAGCAACCTGGCCTAATCTCACAGCCAACCCTACTTTGAGCAGAAGGTTGGACTAGAGACTTCTCCTAAAATCCCTTATGATCTGCATAGTTCTGTGACTCTACGTGTTCAACAGAAAGTAAATTTTTCCACCCGAACTATGTCACTTCAACACTTCATAAACATAGACTTCAATGAGGTACTTTCTTGCATCATATGATGCAACAGTCTCACATTTCTTCAGAAGGTAACTAGGAGTATATCAGCCCCCAAGCAAGTAAATGAGCTTTTGGTAAGTGGAATAAATAAGTGTTAGACAACAGAAGCACAAAGAAACATGACACACTACATTGAGAAAGTTTCATACAAGTCTGAAGATCAAAACAGTGAGTCACAATTGACTTAAAGAGCGGGGAAAAAAAGGATACTTAATTAAGTGAGAATAACATAATCTTCTTAAGAATAGAGAAAAATGTGATGGTACAGTACTGTTGAAACAACTTTTCATCTTGTGTATTGTTTAGTAATTTCTCATGCAGTCATCATGAAAAACATTACCTGAGTATCTGAAGAGAACGGGGCTGGTTTAAATGTCATGGAACAATGTGATCTAGAAAGTAAAAGAGGAGGGGGAGGAGTTCTGCTTTTTTTCTTGCTGCTCATAACTTCTTTAAGACTGTGATACAATGCGCTTTGTTCAGCTTCAACTTGCTCAATTAAAGTTAGTGCTGCCTATGATTTAAATTAAAACAAAAGGGAGAAACTATTAAAATATAACAATCAGAGAGATTTAACACTCCTAAATAGTTTTCAAATTGTCATAGAAAATTTCACTGCTATGTAGAAAACTTTTACAGATTTTCGTATCATCTTACGTTCCAAATCAGGATAAACGGTACTTTGCGTAAGCTTACATATGTAGATTAATTTCACAATTACGGAATGCAGGGTTGCATGTGAAAGAGATAGGGTTGATGCATATCCAATTTTGGAAGGATCTATAGGAAAAAAGAGAATGATTACAAATAATGTTGAAGCAATTAGTGCCAACCAGTGATTAGCTCCAACAAGAAACAAAAAAGACATCAAGTCTTATTTGGAAGAGAGTTGGAAACCTAAACTGTGGAATTTCTGAAGGAGTTGTGGAAGTGGTTAGACTGATTTTCTATACTTCAAAAATAGAAGAAAGAAATAAAGACTAGAAATGAAGAAAAAGGAGGAGACTGCGAGAAGCATCCATACCTGTACAGTGGTTTATTGCATGAATAAAAATGGTTATTTGTATGCTCCTAAAAATAAAATAAACTGCTTCCTATTTTTCTATATAATAATAACAGACTTATATCTGCTGGGTACAGTAGAAAAGACCAGAATATACAAATAATTCTATATAGACCTCTACAACAAAAAAAAGCAAAAGCATGAAAAGAAAAGCTTTGTTGTTTTCAGGATTTTTGCTGTTTATTAAGTGAGCACTGTCTACCTCAAGGAAGAAAATTGAGTATATAATTAAATATTTCACCATAAAACAAATATCAAACGAGATCATGCTAAGTTTGTGCAGACAAAGTGAATTCTAACATTTTCTGGCAAATATCTGCAGATGTATTATATTCTATTATCTACATCTTTCTTGGTGAAAAGTGAACAGAAGCAAAATATAGTGAAGGTCAGTGTAAGGCCTTGGCAAATATTTGTTTGGGATAATCACACATTTCTTCGAAATCACTTCTAAGTCTTCATTGGTGACTACAGTCACAAATTTCATACCATATCACTACATCTGACATTCATAAATAACAGATGTTCTACAAATATATGAGAGACTTCTAATGTATATGTTTTCTAATCCAGTTTCTTAATTCTTCTGACATAAAAGATATATGTACTAATTATCATGCTTCCAAATTTGTGGCACTTAAATGAAAAACACTTTCTAGTAACTTCTTTTTTAAAATACTCTATTATCTACTATATACTGAAAATTGTAGATTCTGTTATCTGTTTTACAGGCTATAAGGCACACCTTCATAAATCTGGGTGATTAAGTGTAGAAAGAAAGACCATATCTTCTTTCAGGTTTCCTGAAATCTCTGTGTGTGCACAAAATTTGGGGATGTGCTCTTTCCTTGTTTTAAGGTCACTTTATTCTTTTATCATAATTAAACTTCTCAGGAAAAAAATTGACAGTAGAAGTTAAAAACGCATGCTATTCCTCAAGTTCCTTCCATTTTTCTTCTTTTTGTAAGAAGTAATACCTGACTTAATTACACAGAACATGAAAAACTGTGATAACAATAATGAATTTCTATCATAAGATATTTCTTATTACCTCCAGCAGCTGCCTTTGGGAAGTAGTAGTTAACTCTTCAGGGAACTTCTGTGCAGCCTTTTGCATCAAAAAGATTGCTCTGGATAGCTTATTCCTTTTTATTTTTTTCATTATAAATGCCTCTATAAAAGAGATATTTTAAGACATCTATAAAACAGCAGCAGTAATTTATTATACTTCTAAAATCTTAATTAATAGGCCTTACCTGTTAAATAGTGGAAATCTTCAATATTCTTCACATCAGACTTACTAGACTTAAGACCTCTGTCATCCACTTCACCACCTGTGTGGGAAGGAAATACTGAGTTATTTATTTTGATAGTGCTATTGTGACAAATTCAGTGAGAGGAATTAATATATAGTTTTGTAGTAAAGCTCTGCTCCATCTCATGTTCTTCTCTTCGGTTAAAGTAGAATTTCTTGGGCAGAATTTCTTGGACATGCCACTAAAAATATTCCACCCTCCCATTCTAACGTCTCTAGTAGTTATACTAACATCACAGAAAAAGAGAGCTCTTGTTTCATCATAGGGAGCAGGGCACAGGGGAGCTCTACAGTGTCAAACAGATACTAGCTTTTAATTTACAAAAAACAAAACATCACTAAGAATGAGAGAACAAGTAGAGTTTTTTCAGAAGGCATTTGGCAAGAGTTGCATATCCACTGACTGAAAAGATACAAAGACCACTTCACAGGAGTAGAAATTCAAATTACCAAGAGCATTGAAAAAAATATTCAAGGCATTCTCTAGAGAGAAAATCAGCATTACAGAAAAAATATCTGCAGAACATCCCTCAGTTTTTCTTTACTGGCAGTGTAACACAACAACTAAAATATAACAACAAACTGCCTAGGAATGAAATCCACTACTTGTAGCAAAGTTTAACTCCCATTGGTTGAGTTGGGGTTAGAGACTAGTGGCATGCAAATCTAAATTCTGCAAATTCAGTACATTATTTCTGTCTATACAAGGCATACAAACTGCCCAACACAGCTCCTCTTCAGAAAGCAGATACTCCTTTATTTCTTAGTATTAGAAAATATATTGACAAAAGGACTCTTATCAAGCTATGAAGATTGTTTAATTTTACTGAAACCTACCTTGTGTAATTTTAAGAAGTTTCACAGCTACTCGATGTTGGGCTTGAATGAGCTCCAGGTGTAAATCTGTTATAAAACCATTATCTGTTCCTGTTTTATCATTACCACATCCAAAAACAGAATTCAAATTCTGATCATTTGAGTCCACCTAATAAATAGGAAGTAGCAATTAAGCAAATACAAACTTTTTTTTACTTTGCTTACTGCATTTTTCTTAACACTGATATTATTTCAGTAAATGGACACACACTGAAATTTGTCGTATCTGTGTAATATGCAGTCAATCAAGAAAGCATGGAAGGAAGGAGAATGGCCAGGCAGAGAAAGCACAGACAATGGAGAGAGTAAACCAGACAAAATCTGAGTATGAATAGGAAACTGGATCAATAATAAAGATGAAACTGCAGAAAAATACATTTTATTGTGTTACCAATCCATACAAAAAAATTCATATTGGTGTAGAATGATAATACTTACAAAATCTGAACTCCCATCAACAGCAAAAATTAATTTTAATAATAAACAGTTGCAAGCAATAAATATTTAAAAAATGGTTTTAATTTATAGAAGAAATCTATATATTGTGATTATTTCAAATGAAAATTGTAAAGAAAACATAAAAGAGTTCATAATTTATTACTGGAAGAGAAAAATTCTATTTCAACTTGTGCTGGTTTTGGCTGAGGTAGAGTTAATAATCTTCATAGCAGTTGGCATGGGGCAGCGTTTTTGATTTGTGCTGGGAACAGTATCGATAATGTCAGGGATGTTTTCATTATTGCTGAGCATTGCTTACACAGCATCAGGGCCTTTTCTGCTCCTCATACCACCCCACCAGCTAGTAGGCTGAGGATGCACAAGTAGATGGGAGGGAACATAACCAGGACAGCTGACCCCAGCTGGTTCTATGGCATGGGATGTCCCATATCCCATACAATAAGGGGTATGGCATATGGGATATGGGATATCCCATGCCATACAATCTCGTGATCAGTATCTAAGTCTGGGGGAATATGAGAGGAGGGAGTTGTTCAGAGTGTTGTTCAGTTTGTCTTCCCAAGTAACTGTTATGAGTGATGAAGTTCTGCCTTCCCGGAGATGGCTGAACACCTGCCTGCCCACAGGAAGTAGTGAATAAATCCCTTATTTTGCTTTGCTTGTGTGCACAGCTTTTGCTTTACCTATTAAACTGACTTTATCTCAACCTATGAGTTTTCTCAGTTTTACCCTTCCCCCATGTCCCTGTGAGGGATTGAATAAGCTGATGTGTGGGGCTCGGTTGCCAGCTGGGGTCAAACCACAACACTAATAAACAGAGATTTTTTTTTCTACTCTCTTATTACACGGGGCAGGAAGGTGAGGTACATTTGATAGTGCTAAGATTCCAAAATATAAAGAAAATATGAGGTTTGTGTCATCAAAATGCAACACATTATTTATAGATTCTTTTGCAGTGTAGCTTTTCATAAACTTTACCTTTGTACAGCAGTTGTCAAATATTGACTTTCCATTTGGTAGAAGGGTCATTAACCAAGATGTGTTCATTCCATTAATTGCTTTTTCGAGACTTTCATAAGCAATTTGTAATTGTTCTGTAGGAGTTTTCTGAAATGAAAACACATATAAACACATTTTATTAGATAACAGCATTAAAAACTGTAACATGGACTATCAAAAGTAAATTGCTATTGTTTTTAGCTGTCACAGTTTAAAATTTGTCAAATAATCTTTACATAGGCACTGCTGCCCATGCTTTCATATACTAATATCAATGTTTTAAATTTCAAGTAGGACTGATTTTCCTTCAGCTCTAAAAAAAAAAAAAAAGAGTTAGCTTACAGCAGAATGAAACTGAACTTAAAGAATTAAGTTGAAAATACAGTATTTTTCACAAGCAGTTTTTCAGTGTTCCATTAGATTTTGTTAAGAAAACACTGTTTTTTCAGAAAACACCACTTTTAAGTAGGCTGTTGCTGAATTAAGTCTTCTCCATGTGTAAGCATTAGACATATCATTGACAAAAGTCCTGAATCCTCAGACTGCTGCATATCTTTCCCTCTTAATGTGTTTTAGTCAGTCATTTGACTGGACAATTCTGCAAAGTGCTGAGCTCTTAACACACTGAACAAAGCAAGGACACTCAAGATGTTTCATCTATTCCATACAACCCTTACAAAAACAAAGAAACAAAAGTACAACCCAAGATATTTTCCCACATAAAGCAAGGACTAAAATTTCTACCATCTTAAAGAAAATGTGCTATTAAACCATTTAAAGCTGCTACTAGACCTGGGCACAAAAAAAAAAAGGTGTATAGCAGAAAAGAGTATGACCATGCTGTAAAAGTTTCAAATAAAACTTCTGCTATATACAGGATTGATAAAAAAAGAGGGAAAATTTTCAAATTTTATTTCATTTGAAAAAATATCTGTTTTTTTCCTCGGCACTAGCAAGATTGGGTGAAACATTTAATCTTTGTAAAACTAGATATAAAATTGTATGAAATGCTTCAAGCAGAAATATTCTTAGTCTATTCAAAATCATTGTATTAATGAAGATAAATTAGACGTTACCATCAGTATTTCAGGGATATCACAGGTTTCATCTTGTGACAGAGAGGCACTTCTTTCTCCTTTTTTTATAGGAAAAAAATCAGAAGTGAAAATTAAATAAACTCAGAAAATTTTAGTTCCATTTGATTAGCTCTACTACTAATTTAAGAGTCTGGCAATAATTCAGTTCTTCAGTGCTTGACTATGAGAGGTAGTTATATTGATTCTTGAAAAGCTTTCTGGGGTTTAAACACATAGCTGCAATATGTACAGTTATACAAATACAGGATATGATTAGCCAATGATTTTGCATTTTTAAATTTACCCTAATATTTCACACCACCGTTGTATCAAAGCCAGCAAAACTTGGACTCATTTTGTAGCTCCTCACATTGCTGTAGCATTCATATCCATTCTTCATTTTGAAATCAATTCAAATCTATTATTATCTGATTCACAGAGGGTTTAACGCTAATTTTACTCACAGGAGTATTTTTAAGTATAGGAGGTCATATTTTTATGACATATATTATTTCAACTTAATATTTCTCTAAGCAGTACTATCACCTTTTTAATGTTCACTTCAATTGTTTAAATCATTTTCACTTATAAAGAATGCATCCAGACTTGTGTTTTCCTTTTCAAAACAAGAGGAAGTAATTTATTAGTTTTGGGTTGCAGCCCTCTAATTTCATTTCTTTGCTGAAGTAAATCAATTTTTTACCCTTTCAGAGGGACAACCTTCTAGTCACCCCACTTTTGCCTGCTTATTTCAGCTAGTTCACCATCTCTTTCTCATAAATACGAAAATCTATATTCACTCCATTTAGTAAATAGACTTTAGCATAAAAGTATGTTTGACTGGCTGTTTGTCAGCCTGTTTTGACCAATGGCTTCTATCTATTCAGGGTTTTTTCCCTCCAGAAAGACATATTTAAACTGAATGAAAAATCATAGGAGTGATTCTGAAAGGATGATTCCTCCAGTCTCCCTGAGAACAGTATCATTTTCATAACACCACCAAAACTAATACCTACTCTACCTTTATAATGAATAATAGTTTTCCAAGATTTTTTTACTTTCAAAAGAGCAAAACTACTGTCATTCCATTTCTAGATAAGGTCTAAAACAATCCTTAACATTTACTCTCTAGTTACCATAAAACATTTATGAGAACTACAATACATATTCCAAAATACACAATAACAGAGAACTTCTAAAAGTGTGTCTAAATATTCATATTTTACAGCATTAGTCAGGTTTTGGAAGGAATTTTTTTTAATGTAATTGTGATTGCATTACATCCCAATAGTGTCAGCCAAGTTCAATTTCAAAGACAACTGAATTCCCATACAAAAATCAAGGCTATGTAGATAAGAAAACCAAACTGATGGCCCAGTAAAAGCAAAGTTTCAGTACGATGAGTAATAAGAGGTGTAATTCAAAAAGGGATTACTCTGGTATAACTGAAATGTAAGGAGATTATAAATCTTACGAAAACCAGGTTTCATTACTTCCAATTACACATGAAATTCTGTGCAAAAAATGATCATTCTACTCTCAACAACCTCTTTACAACATTTTTTGACTACCTATGTTTTTCAAAGTTTACAACTCAGAAAAGTTCCTATCTTGAAAGTCATTCTTGAAAGAAAACCAAATGTTTATTGGAAGCTTTACCTTCTTTTTTCTTAGATTCGCTCACAGAATCAGCTATGTTTTCCAATACTGTAGTTAGACATAAGGTTATCTCTGCAAACATTACATTAGTGCCTGCTATGCAGCTCTTCTCAATTACTTCATTTATTATCCACAGTATATGAACCCACTAAAAATGAGGGGAGGAGAAAGGAAAAGAGTCAAGAGAGAGTTAAAACAATTTTTTGGAAGATATTTATGTATTACAGAGGTAGATACGGTTTTGCACTCAAAATTGTTTAAAAATATTCATAAGCATGCACACAACTCCTTTCTTGGATTGGGTTTCTTTTTTGGAATGCCACCAGACTAAAATGGAGAATTTATGCTGCTCAATAGCCCCTGTTTCTTCAGACAGCAGACTTTTTTTATTTTAGAATATTACTATTCCTGCCATTCTTTTGAGAAAGGTTTGTGAATGTTCTACAGCCACAACTTTTATACCTTGGTATATTGTAGTAATTCTTTCAGTAGATTTGATTATATGCCTCTCATTTACCCCAATATCTTCCCACTTAAAGAGTATGAAAGAGACCTGAATGCTACTCTTGTACATACAGAGGAAAGTAACCAACCACTACCTCTTGGTGAACCTCTGAACAATTTTACTACAGGGACCAGGTCACAAAATTAACTCCTCCAGAAACTGTTTGGTTAGCATCAACTGGCAGCCCAGAGAAATCAGTATGAATTATCTTCAGAAGACTGCACTTCACCAAGAGCTTCTCAGTCTCAGGAAAAGTTCAAGATAAGGCTGTGACTGTCCAGTGGGCCAAAAACTACTGATCCCCCTCTGCTTTGTCTTAAGCTGTAAGGTTTTTGTTACTTCGTTCAACTATCTAGGGAACTTCCCTGAAATACATTGATCTTTTCTGCCACAACATATCAAATGCTTCTTCTTATATCATGCCCAAATGCTTTCACTATTTTAGCTTCATAACCTCATGGCCCACTGGCAGAAAACGGGTTACGTTACTGCAAAAAGACTAAGAGATATTTTGATGCTGACATATGGGAGCACAGTTTGTTCAAAGCATATCTACAACTCCTATTTTCAGTGAAGAAGATTATCTGCATTTCACCATAAGAAAATGTACTTAGGCTGGATACCAATATTTTATCTCGGCTTAACTATAACAGACTGCATTCATATTAAGAGAAAGACATTATAATGAAGGAGTGAGTACTTGGTAAGCTTTGTATTTGTGGATATATTCTAAGTAGTCACTTCCACTTGTTTGGATTTGCTGAAGTTCCATTTTACACTTCTGCCACAAACACATTATTACATCAAAAAGTATTTCTTTGTCAGGATGGACACTCTGGAAAGAGAAAACAATGTAATTGTGGAAACAGGTAGACATACAAACACGCAAATAACCCAGTATATCAAGAGTCTCAACATTTTTCAACCTAAGTAAATAAACCACTATCATATGTCATTTTCTTCCAAGGAATGACAACATTTTGACAACATCTTGAAAGCTTAAGAAATACTTATAAAAGTAATTTCTGGTAGACCACCCAAGCTTTTCTTCTCCCAACAATACAAGTGGATTTAGAGGTTTGGGGGCTTTATTTCCTTTTTTTTATGACAAGTTCTTAAAAGTAACACAGACAAGGAAAGAAGTGAAATGAAAATTACGTGAGAAAGCAAATTATCTGTGAAATCTACAATAATCAACACATTCTGGAGAAACTTTACTTTTTTTAATTATAGTATTTAAATATTTGCAGAAGAAAATTTAAATTAATAGTTTCATTTTGCACTGACAGAGTAATTTCATGGGTTGTTGGTGCATCTCATGATGGAGCAGTGAAGAACAACTTAAAGAACTAGAAAAAAAGCTTGGAGTGAAATATTTAACAACTGAAAGAAATGTTAAACGACATCTGCATCGTGTGAAGAGAATAATTAACACATTCAAATCTCTATTCAGTTACCCTCCTAATTAACACACTTAAAAGGCAATAGAGTCCATCTACACCACGTTAAACACATTCTGATCAGAGAGTAAGGATCAGTACACATCTGTACCATCATTTAAACCAGAGTTGGACTAGTATCTCAGGTGCAGTGAAACCTGAATATCCAAATATCTATATACTCACACATGTTTGAGCACAAGACTTCAGGGATATTGACAATGAAAGTGGGGGGAGACAAAGACTGGAAAAGAAGTAAATCAAAATCACTTTTGCCACTGTTTTGGTAGCAGCAAGCTATTGGATTGCCTCAGCTATATCACGTAACTTCATCATCAATGAATGCTCTGTTAAGCAGGGGAGAATTTGTCTTTCTTGCCTGGACAGATTAGGTATCAAAGAGATTTGTGGGAAACCAGAAGAGTTTAAATCTAGGTAACTGCCCCCATGATACAGAAATCATGTTAAAAAACTGACAAATCATGCTATCTAAAGGTACAGCTACCTCACAGGCAAAGTATTTTGGCTGAATATACTATCCTAATGCTAAAAATGTGTGTGCCCCAATTGTATTCAAATTGTGGCAATATTCAAATTATACCTAAAATAAATTTTGCAGTTAAGACATATGCCATGTTAGCAGAACAGGTTGTTTCTAAGGAAGATTTTTCATGAGTCTTTTGGATCACAGACTATTTTAATGTAAATGCTAGTAGTGGAGACATTATGTATACATGTATATATACAACACTATGTTTTCCCCTCTCAATATCACATTAAGAGGAAATCTCAGCTTGAGGATGTAATATAAAAGTGGCAATAAACAATCAGAGGTATAATGGGATTAACTTTTCAGCACAGAGAGTCCCACTCTCATTGGTTTTGTTGTTGTTGCTGCTGCTCTTGGGTTTTTTGCAGTGAGAATTTACCTTAAATTGCAGACATACTGCTGCTATAAAGACATCATTCCTTAGGGTAACTGCCCCTGTTTCTATAATTATTGCAGAAATGTTTTCTACAGCTGAACATATTTGCCTACCTAAATCTAACAGACATAAAGAAATTTGATCTCTGCTTGATAAGCTGAAACATGCCATCAGCTCTATGGTCTTCCAAACAGATTTTATATATATTAAACATTTTTAAGTAGCCTGATTACATAGCACCAATTTTAGAAAATTAAATTATTTTTTAATCACAAATTGATCAAATTTCATAAGTACATTTTATATTCTTGCAGGTTGTTAATCACGCAACTGATTCCTTTGGTCTTCAATTATATGCGTTAATCACAAATTAAGTGATACACTTAAAAGAAATATCTCTAATTCTGTTATTACCTGCTGAGATGTGGAAACATAGGAAAACACTGTTGTCGCCAAAATGGTAAGATCGTTATAAGGCTCTTCACACTTTAAGGAACCCTCTACATTCAGTGTTTACAAAAAAGAAAGAAAAGGAAAGGCAAGACATTATATCTAATTACAAACCTATGTTTGAAAACATCAGAGTGAACTGACTTACCAAAATACGCCAGCAGATAATGTGGTCTAAGAAACAGTAAATATAGCAGGGACAGATGTTTTCAAGTATACTCACTTCTGTGAAAAGTGAGTATTTCTATTTTTAGATAACAGAAAGTTTTCAAGAAATTTGCAGGGGTTTTTATTGTCATAGAATTAAACTGCAGTTATTCTAACAAGTTTTTCTTGCTTCTATGGAAAGAAATTTTGCATAAATTAAGAATAAGAACAGGAAAACCCCTTTTTTTTTTCTGAAAACATCCATTCATTTTGTATCTTTGCTTATAACTTGATGCATGTGTAACATCCATCATGCATTTCACACTTGAGGGGACTGGTATAGTCATATTTTGGCAAATGAACACTGGACAAAATTTGATAGGTGGCAGTTTCTCAATTGCTACTCTTTGTCATATAATACTGCATGCACCATATTTCACAGTTTTAAAATAATTAACAAAATCTCTTGTTGCAAAAATATTTGAAATTCAAACACAACTATGACTGAACAACACTCACCTCTAAATGTTTGTGTCTTTTCAGAACCTTGGGTTGGGCTAGCTTCTTTGCTATTATCTTCACTAACAGAAGAAACACGTTCAAATTTTCTTGGAAATAGTAAAGGTTGCATCAATGTAAGAAGCTTGAGCTCCATTTCAGCTTTCTTCCATGTTGGGTCATCTTGAGCCTAATTGAGAGGAGAAACATAGAAATTGGTCTTTAAAATATGTACTTTGAAGACTTACCCTCATAAAAAAAGACTAAATAAAGAATGTATAAAAAGCATCCAGATTACCTGAAGAAAATTAACAACGAGCTGAAGAGCAGAATCAAACACTTCCCATTCTTCATAGCTGAAAGCTAATTTTATGAATTTCACAGCAGCATCTCCAGACACCCCCTTTTTTCCTGCAGTGATGACAAAAATATTTTCTCTGTTTTATATATATATATTAAGAAATTTATTTAAAGTTTAATAATTTGGGTATTGATAAATACAAAGATAAAACTCCACATGGGTTTTGAACAATTAGCACATTCTTTAAGGATGCTTTCACAGCTCTACAAGAAATGACAGCTTTCTTATGTCATGATAATGTCTATGCTTCCATGCTACTTTAATAATGTATCTGCAATCATAGAATCATAAAGGTTTGGAGGTCCAAGGTCATCAAGTCCAGCCTTTAACCAAATACCACCATGCCTGCTTAACCATATCACAATGTCCTGTTACATTCCAAAGAGGCTGTACTATTATTGGTACTAACATACCAATGTTAACATACAGAATACCAAGGATCTAGTCCTTTCTGTTGCAGGAAGGGTTTAAGTTTGGGGTCACCCCATAATGACCCTTATTGCCAGAAATTTAGATTACAATTTACATAGAAACACATACAACTTCTTTCAAGATAGTTAAACATTTCTCATTACTGTGTCAGAAAACGTTCACGTATACATAGGGAGCGTATTTTCTCACTCTTTACGTTATCCAAACCCCAGCAAGGCAGAAAAGGGACTTCATGGTCCTTGGAACTCTAAGCAAATAGCTGATATATTTATTCAGCAGTGTTCTGCAGTCCTAGCAATATGCCACGGTCACTATCATATACCCTGGGCACATGGTCACTCAGCTAAAGATGTTAGCAGTATTGACTTACTAATGTAACCTAGCTGTAATTTCCAAAGCAGCACAATGATTGGTCCAAAGATCTCAACAAGCTTACAACAATCTTTGTGTTACTGCATCCCATTTCTCTTCTGTAAGAACGTACCAGGACATCATTGCAGAATTTGGCCTTTCAACTACTGTTTAGGGGCATTAACATATCTAGATGAACTTCTATGCTGAACAGTATGTGATTACAACGTCCATATATTACTGTATATTATTTAAATCATTCTTGTGTTAATAAAACTGTAACGATACATGTACATAAACCCTTTTGAATACCCTAACATTATATGTATAAACAAACATATCTCATAGAATATCCTGAGTTGGAAGGGAAGGGAACCACAGGGATCATCAAAGTCCAGCTCCTGGCCCTGCACAGAACCACTCCAAGTGGATACCATCTTGCACTCCCTTTATGCATACAACTACTGCTAATGTGAAATATAATTCTGCTTACTGAACATTTGCTTCACTGGGTACAGAATATTTTGAAATTCAAAGCTGGTTTACCTGTTAGTATCAACTGCAGAAGGGTTGATGATGGATTAATTTTACCAAAATGACTGGTGCCACTTCTTGCTCCACCTTCAATACAGACAACTTATTAAATCAATTTATAATATCTTTGATTTGTTACATTCTAATTAGTCAGTAATCATATAAAGAAAATATCATTCTGAAGGGTATTTAGTCTCTATAAATTCTTGACAAAATGACAACATATTTCTATACGTATGGCTATATTCAGCCCAGAGCCCAGCAGAAAAGGTGTGGTAGGAACCATCTAGTCCAGTGTTTTTCTCAAGTTTTTAAATCTAACTTTGAGGGGTTTTTTGAAAAAACACCAAAAAACCACCAAAGAAAACAAAAACATCAAACACCACAGTATTTGACCTTGTCTGGTTTAAATACAGTTTAAAGAGAAAACAAAGTTGTGACTGCAAACGAAGTAAAAAAGGGGATTTATTCACTATTTCTCATAGGCAGGCAGATACCCAGTCACCTTCTGAAAAGCAGGGCTTCAGGATGTGTAGCAATTGCTAGGGAAGTGCCCCCATCCTCTCCTTTAGCCACAGGTGTTACTGCTGAACACGATGTTTTATGGAACAGACACCTGAGTACAGGTCAGTGGTGCCAGCTGTGTCCTCTGCCAGCCTCCTGCCTACCCCCAGCCTGCCGCTCTTAGGGCACAGGAGGGTTGGATGGACAGCCTTGATGCTGGGCAACCATTACTCAGCAATAGTAAAAATATTGGTGTGTTAAGAACACTGTTTTAGCCACAAAAGCAAGGCACAGCATGGTAAAGCCTGCTAAAAAGAAAGTGAACTCCAGTTTACTCAGAAAATATATGCATAAACTACTGTAGATTTTTACTGATATAACAGACCACAGAATCAACTGAGATTTTTATCTCACATTTCATGAAGATAAGAAAGATTACTTGTGTTTACAGGTGCTATTGTTATAAATGAAATATATGCCTTCAGGCAAGTTCTTTTTTTTAATAGAAAAAAAATAAAATAAAACAGAGGTTCAGGCTCCCCAACAACACCCTTTTTGCTTCTTTAAGCTGTTACCTGAGAGGATTTCTAGGCCTGCAGAAAAAAGCTCTGAAATGACATCACGAATTTCAGTTTCATCGGGAACAGGCGGATGAGGGTGCAAGACATTCCTGCTACTATCAGAGAGTGCTTCCAGGATGGCAAGGAACTGAGCTGCGGCACCATCAAACATTTCCACCAGGAGCCGTTCGGTAACAGTGCGAGGCCACTGCAACTAAGTAAGAAAAGATAATTTAAGCCTTGTGACATCTCAACCAACTTACAATAGAGCAAAATTTCTTTCAAAACAGGCCTCCATCAGAAAGTAAGTACACGTTTAAAACAGAAAATAACACACTGTAAAATACATTCTTGTTATTAATTTCATGCTTCAAAGGCATAGCAAAGCCTTATGCTAAGAGGGTACAGTACTTAAGAAGGGTAATAATTTCATTGCAACCACATAACCCTCTGCATGGTATTTTACTTCAAAAATGATACAATAGAAATTATGACTGAGAGTATTAAGGCCATGTAAGCAGATCTCTCCTCATAATTTTCTGCAGTAGTAATTACTACATCTTCCCCTCTTTTGAGTTTCTTCTGAGTTTTATTAATAAATTCTGCTAACTATGAAACTGAAAAAGTAAAACTTTCTGCTCGTGTATAGGGCCATGTGTATTTAGAAGAATTATATCACATATTCATCACACAAACAGTAAATGAAGAGAACGATTATACAAAATGTTAGACTTACATTCAGTGCTCCTTTTGGGCTAACTCTTGGGCCACGTTGAGAGCTTTTTGACTTTCTTCTGGATTCATATACTGCTCTTTTGAAAATCATTACTGACATCTGACACAGAAAAAAGTAAGTAAATAACTATGTTACGTGTTCTGTTCACAGAGATTGTAACTACTCTACCTGTTTATAATAAATTGCAGGATGATACCTTTAGAGTGGCCTCTTTAAAAATCTTCTGCGTTTCTGAATTTTCCGGGGAAGAACTGATATTTTCTAATTGCTTCAGTTCATCAATTTTAATCAGACCACGGCGAGCAAATACCTGTCCAAAGAATTAAAAAACAAAAATTGATACTCTATGTTCATATTCTGTATGTTGGTATTTAATTTTAGAGCTGGACAATGCTTAATGCTAGAAGTCTGTGACTGTGAGTATATTACAAAGTACTATTGCATTTAACTTCGAGTTGACACACTCATTTACATGTGGAAGCACATCTCCACTTTGCAGTTAAAATTTGGAATATTGGCCGAACTCTAAATGCATACAATCTGATAATAAGCAGGAATATTTAAATAAATATTTCTCATCTGATTCCATCTGAAATGTTACATAACGTAAATCAAGATACCTCTCCATGAATGCTGGCTTGACAATCAAAATAACACTGAGAAACTGCAGTATATAGCGTGGCTCTCCATGTCAAATAATGTACAGATAAGAGTGGAATGGATGATTCCATACATATACTGGCCCACAGTAAGTACTCCAGAACCTGTATTGAAGAAATCCATGAATGCATTTTAACCTACATACATATACTTCCTACTACTAAAGGACACATACAAAGATTTATCCTCATCTGGTAGGACAAACTAAAAGCAGGGTGAGGGGAGGAATCACAGAAATTGTATTAATTTTTAACATTTTTATTGACTTCAAGCATTCCTCCTGCATAGTGATGCTTTTTTCTATCTGAAACTGTGGCCAAGCACTATACTTTAGCCTCCAAACCACCTTAACCACTCCAGTTCAAGATAGCCTTGCCACCAGACAGAGGTCCTGCCCTTTTCTCTCCTCTGTTTTTACCTTGAGTTATCCCTCTCCCTACTGGCAGCTCTAGTGATCAGTTTTCGACAAGATCAGCAAGCTTATTTGGGATGCAATGGAGTCTGTCTTTGGTGACAGCCAGCACTTAGATTAATTTATAACCACAGAACTAGACTTTCAGCTCTTAACTGGTGGGGCAACATAGTCTGGGTCTCATATTAAGATCAACAGCAGTCTCATTTTAAGAATTAGTCCTACTAAATTGATTGAACAGTATCTTCCCCTTACGATTTTCTTTGGGTCAGCAGTTCCCTGAGGTATATCACATGTGCACAACCGTAGTCCTAAATTAAGTCAATATACAGATTTTCTTTTAGTCTGAATTTAAAGAATCTGAAATACCTATGATCAATTCATCTGTTTCCTGTATATTAGGAACCTGAATATGCTAAAGGAGGTGCTTAATCACTTCTGATTTCAATAAAAGATGTTCAAAGAGAAAAAAATCTTTCCTGCTCAATGAGAGATTATTATAAGCAACATATAAGAAAATATACTGTATTATATTCTGTTCAAGTTTTAGGTGAAAAGGGTAAAGCTAAGACAAACAAACATTACATTCAGTCAAAAAGGAAAAGGCAGGAGGGAAAGGCCAGGTAGTTTTTATCAACTATTTTCAACTAAAAAACCCAGCCACCAGGTGTCAGTACATTTCCGCATTTTAGGAAACAAAAGACCGGTTCTTGGGGCACGGCACAGTCGTCCAAAACAAAGCACCTAGAATGCTCTCACACTGCCTAACATATGCCATCTCAATGTCCAGCAAGACGTTACTCTGGACTCCATTCGATAGCTGAGGAAGGAGCAGACTCATGAAGGCGGGAGGGCTTAGAAATCGGCCACTTTGCAATGTAGACATTTTATTTCCTTGAGACCAAGCAGTGCTCTTGGCAATGACAAAGAAATAGAGAAGTCAGGGCACAGCGTTATGCAAAATACAGGTGCATTTTCCAAACTTCTGTACATTTTTCAAGCCTTCCAATTTATTTTGCCATACCTTAGCAGACTGACCTATCGTCATCAAATGTCTGCATATGGTGTAAATATAAACAGTACCTGCAAAAATAAATTAAAATAAATTAAAAAACCAAATAAGTTTTATTGTGCTACATGAAATTTTGTTATGTTAACCAACTGAAACCTTTTCTTATTGTCCAGGTTATTATTTCAAGAGAAAAAGAAACTAGTGACTTTTCATTAAAAAACAAACTAAAAAATAAACTATTTTTCTATAAAAACATTTAAATTAGAGATAATGAAGCCATTAAATTCTTTGGTGATATTAACTTCAAAAATACCTATATAATGAAGTAATACCATAAAAGAATGAAATGTTAAAAATTTATTGTATTAAATTTTTATTAAGTAACCGATAGAAAAATCTTTTCATCCCCAAATACCAGGGTCTTTAAAACAAAATACTACTTCTCCTCACAGACCTTACCTTAAATGATTCTTTTAGTCTGTCATGGCACTGTCCTGGCAGACAACACCACTGTTACATGATATTAAGTATGATAATTGACATGAAGAAAATTGATAGCAAGTAGAGTTTTCAAGAGTGTCGAAGTGACTTACAAATAAAAACCTGTCAAAAATTTACTTAACTTCAGCTATGTCATAAAATTGCTTTTCAAAAATCAGTCCTAGAAGTATAATCGGGGGGGGGGGGGGGGGGGCCG
>VXAY01000345.1:23779-37082 GCA_013399855.1 Oxyruncus cristatus | reverse complement strand
GGGGGGGGGGAAGCCTGTTCTTCTGTCTGTATGAATGTTCAGAAAGGGACACCTGTGGCAGCAGGAGGCATCACGTTGTCAACTGTCATAGCTAGAAGGGTGTTATTATGCCAATAAGCTCGAATGGAGCAAGCACCAGGAAGATTTCTATTTGTCAGTCAAATGTGTAATGAGGCACAAAATCTGTTGTTTGAAATTGCAGAAAAATACTCAGGAAACTCGGGAAAATCTGGGTTCCGGCCTAATTCTAATTAGAGCAGACTATTGGCTAGGATAGGTACAGAGACCTGTCTCGCACACAGGTAGTGGGATGTAAGAATGGCAGGCAAGTATACTTTAATTTTAATTCTTCCCCAATAGAAACAGACAATAAAACACACACCTCAAAAGTAAGGATGGCCAAGGCAGTCCCAGCAAAACAGAAGGATAAGAATTTTGACCAATTACAGCTCAGAGGAAGTAAATTTTTTAAAATGAAATTCAAAACATATTATGTCAATTTATATTGCAACAATTGACCATAGTACAACAAATTCGTAACACTATTTTGACTTTGGAGTAAATAACATCGCATTTCAAAGCAGAAATATACTGTTGTTATTCCTGAAATGAAAATCTTGATACACCATTCTCTTTTTATCTAGTCTGCAGAAGTTCCATTCTTTCTTCAACTTTTTCCTAATTCAAGCATTTACAAGCAGCACATTAAAGTCTTATAAAGAGATTAAAATTCTTAAATTAAAATTCATATGGTATTTTTTAGACTAATTTTATTACTAACTGTAGCCTTCAAGGCACTTTAAAATATACAAATATGTAATGGCAGAAAATCATTTTCTACTCTGAGACCTATAATCCACTTTAAAAACAACAAAAAAGAACCAAACCCAAAACCAACTCATAAACACAAACATTTATTGATAAAAAAATCTTGAGGGTTTTTTTGTTAACCAGGATTCACTCAAAAAATGCCCTTACTGTGCTGTTAGATTTCTTTTTATTAGTACACTGTAAACAGTTATGATGAAAAAGCTGTTGCTTTTACAAGAGTTCACCTGAGAAGGCACACTATGTAGAGATGTCAATCTTAAACTCCCTCCTTTTAGAAAAACAAACAAACAAACAAAAAAAACACAAAAATAACTCCCACAACAACACCACCAAAAAAAAAAAACCTAGTGTGAGTGAAGACTAACTAGAAGACTAACTAGAGATTTATTCAAGACCCTTAGGTTGACCCTAAAGAATATGCACAGGTTTCCCTCCACAGCTTTGCTTAGCAAAGGAATGTACCGTTGTAGACAAGCCAACACAAATTCTCCTGAGGTAGAGCCACTTGCATAGTGAGTCGTAATGAGGTCAAGACATCGAAACAAGTCTGCAGGGACTCTTGATTATGGAGATTTCTGTCACTGCTGCAAACCATCTGATAAATGCAAATATTTCTTGCTTGCAAAGCATGGAACTAAAACACACAGAAACATACATAAAATTAATTAAAAGACAAGCACATGCCAGTTCACATGAGCAAAGTACAATGAAATGGTGAGTTGGAAAAGATCAAGCGTACCAGAAAAAAAAATCAACATGACACTGAAATGACCATTAGAATACAGAGAAAGTACTAAAGCTTTGGGGTTGCTGTACCATTAGCCTGAATCAGTTTCCACTGTGTCACAGGATGAAAATGCACATGATGCACTAGGGCTGCTGAAAGAAGTGTAGGGAGAATGAGGCATTAAACTGCTATTCAAAGAATCTGGCTTTAACTCTTGGCTTCTCAGCAGATGTCTTCCATAAACTAAGGCAAGTCTTAACTTTTCTGGACTTCTCCATCTGTATCACCAATATCTTATTTCTCAGTCACAGCTGTTACTTTTCTTTTCTACAAATGGACTGTTCCCTCTCTTCCTTGTAATACCTAACCTAACATGATCACAGTGTTGTCTGGAGCACAGCGTCATCTGAACAAACCAACATGTGCGAAAATGAGCTGAGGCACAGCCAGTCAGTACACATCAACCTCTCAGAAGACTACTAACCTGATAATATTTTAATTTTTTTTTTTGCAGTTAATTAACCGAAGCTGAAAGTTTCCATTTCCATGATTTTCTTAGTTATACTAAAAAAAAAAAAGCTAGCTGCAGAAATCTGGTAAAAAAAAACTACTTTAGATGTAACCATTTGACTCACTATCATTTTCCATTTCCAATTGTAGGGATCATTGTCAAATTAGATTCCCTATCTGAAAATTTTATGGATATCTCAGTCTCTGAAGTTATAAAACAGGCATTTTAGTATAGACATTTGGCGCTAGTGTTGGCTCAAGTTCTGGGCAGACATAGAGAAAACAGAAGAAAGCATCTCAGGAACCTAAAATGTATTTACAAAACATTTTTTAAAAATGGATTAACATAGTCCTTGATCACATTCTTTCTAGGAAGCTAACCACATTTGAAAAACAAAACAATTATACAGAGTATCTCTTCTATCATGACATCTACTTCTAGCTTTTAAGCAAACTGTCTGCTTTTTTCTCTGCTCTAAACACCTATTTGCACTCTAGCTCTGACTAGAGGAATATGAATGTGATTAACTCTATACACAGGAGATGCTTACAGTTTCTGTTCATTGTTCTTGATCACAGAGTAACTTGCATTAGTTAATTCCAAATATCCACTATATATGAAGACAGACCTTCTCAGCAAAGAACTGCTTATGGTAAAGTCTAACACATTTTTAGCATTCCCCCTACATCTACTGAAACCCTTTGTTCCATGGATAACAAAAAAATAGGGACTGCAAGTCCCTACCTCAATCAGCAATTAACAAAAAAGGGTTCGAACACACTCTTGAGGTCACAGCTTCCCAGAGCTTAAAGCACTTACAGAACTATCCAGCATCCTGCGTTTTTTGTTCATAGCAAACAAATTAGCTACAGGGAGTCATGCAATGATGCTTTGTTTACTGTCATGAGCTTTTTTACATGTAGTATTTTTGTGCATTAATGGTACAACTTACAGGACAATGTTTTAATAGTCTTGCATTCTGCCTAGTTCTTAGATCATACAGTAAGAAATGTCTACAATTGCAGTACATTTATCAGATTTTGCCCATATCCTGATTCTGAGAGTGGATAATAGCAACTATTTCAGAGCAATGACTGCTGTAAACAGTTACAGAATAACCATTTCAGAGAAAACTGCCTTTTTTAACATTAAGTTGATAGTGGTTGGCTTATGCCACAAAAGCATTAGCACTTATATCCTCTTAAAAATATACCCCAACTCCAGATGTTCATATCATGCACATGACCATTAAATCTCAACACAATTTATAGTAACAAATTAATAAAGATTAGTTAATGTTAATATATAATTAATATGAAACACATTAGGGGAGGATAAAATAAGCCACTTACTTTGAATATGTTAATGTCTTTGACAAAAAAATTGAAAAAACCCCACAACCTACCGTAAGTGCAGCATTTTTGTCTCTGAAACCATTTGGAAAAAAGGTGGATTTAAATTGATGCACATCATCCATGATATCATCAAGGTTTACAGAAACAAATTGCTGAAGGTATCTTTCATAGCAGTGGAGGAGTGCCAACTTATATTCCTGAAAAATGAATAATATGTTCTTTTTATAGTTTGTGTATTATATTTCTATTTCTATAAAACATATTATTTTTTATTATCCTCATGTAAAAAAGTATCAATGTGAAAGAGCAACAGGGAGTAAACCGCTGCAGTTTTATATAAATATTCAACAATGCAGTGTGAACACAGCATATGAAAAGCTGAAATACTTAAAAGAATGGCTTGAAAGTTTTTGTGAGTTTCTGTTGATTTTATTCATAAATATGAGCTATCACAGAACAACTGTAAAGTAGGATCCCAGGATAATGGAATAAACTCAAAGCGTTCCTCGAATGTTCTGCAGCTTTGCAACAGTAATGACAATGACACTACAATTCTGAGAAAAGTATTTCATAATGTAGAATTTTATAAACAACACAGACATCATCACTTCTCTCCTTGTTTCTCTGTTGTCAAAGCCCTTTTTTTTTATAAAAGCAGAGAGGAAGATTAAGATGTACTAAAAAAGAATGAAACAAGTGACAACTGGAACTTACATAGAGCCAAGAAATCAGCCACTGGGTCTTGAAGAACTTTTAACAAACAGATGTTGAGCTTTACATCTCACTCAAAATAGAGCTCCCCAGATGCAAGTTGAACCACTAACATCATGCTGAGACTATGGTTCAAATCTGACTCCGATGTGGAAGTGCCATTTACTGTATCACCACCACCTCTTCCACAGCAAAGATTATAAAGAGGTTTCTCTACCAACTTCACTAATTGTAGCACACATACAAAATAAATGCTCAAGGAAAAAGTACCTAATTCCTATTCGTAAAAATGATCCTTTCATGTTTAATCACAAAAAGTTCTTATATATTTCCTTGTACTCACTTTTTTTCCCAATAGAAATTCCTACCACCATAGTAAAGCTTACCTTGAATTTTTAGTCATCTGAGGAGTCTAACTCACATGGCCCTATTATCCTCTTTGCTGTGTGACAGCAGCAGCCATACACAGAAACTCTGTCAGCTATGGGCTGTCGGTCACTTGCGTGACCAGGCTGTGATAACACTTAGAATCCAAAGCCGTGGATCAGAATACCATTGAGGTAATTACCGATACATAACAAAAAGGTAATTTCTCTTCTAAACAGCTTAAAATATGGGTGTATGACCAGAGATAACAGGCAGACACAGGCAGAGGGGGAGGCGGGGGAAAAAACGAGTCAGTGCTGATCTGTACGATGACTAATGGACTAATTTCCAGATATATGACTTCATGAATGTAGGTGTGTCCTAAAAAATACATAGCAGATGTACAATAGGAAAGAATCTAAAGTGAGAAGGCATTAAAAAAATAGCAGCAGGACAGACAGCTATGTTGGTGATTACCTACTGACTACTCATGTGCAATAACTATTTTTAAAGACTACACATCATTAACTATTACATAATGTAAAAGCAGATTAAAAAACAATCAACAGTAGTTTTTGACTAGGAGTCAAGAGAGGTACTTATGGAATGGGCTTTATCCCACCTCTCACAGAACTTGCTGTTACATCACATTCATCTTTCCTGTAATACATTTAAAATTTGCAATATCCACCTCATGTTGTTTCTATCATTTTTGTCCCCAAGGAAAAAAAACAGATAGAATGAAAACTAGGCCTTAATTCTAAAATTAAGTCAAAGAAATGCACTTAAAAATGGGAGTTCCAAAGAAAAGCTCAAAGTTTTAGCCTGGTCAGCAAAACAACTTTTTCAACAACATTGATAACTTTACTTCTACTGCAGAAAAACACATTACACTAGAAGACTGAAGTTGCAAGCAGAAGTCTTTACCCAGAACTCTAGATTATTTTTAGGCAGGAAGCAGAAATCATTAGTGAGAACTCTAGATTACTTTTAGGCAATACAGAGCCAGGTCACCAAGCACCTTGAATACCAAGGACCAATATCTGAGTGGTGCTATGGGAAGCCAATGTAGAGAGCAGGGTTTGGTGTGTTTGAAATAACCCTACTGCACACACTATAAGAGCAGCAGTTCTCAACTACTAAAAGCTTCATATAATGTTCCAAGCAATTCCTAGGGCCCAGAAGCTAGGAAAACTTCAGGAAAATACAAACATGAAGGAAACACGAACGGACTTGCCTAGGCAATGAGGGGGCTGTTAACAACTACTGTTATTCAAGCTGCCTTAAGCATTTCTACATTTCTAAACCTGCACCATGACCTTCAGTTAGAATGGTTCCACAAATGCAATGAATGACATAGGAGACTTCATAACATCTGCATGATACACATACGTTTCCTGTGGTCTGTAGAATAGCTCACCTAGTAGCCACACATATACACTTTCCACAAACAGCACAGATAGCATTTATCATTGCTGTTTTCCACAAGTGAAGGACATAAAAGTGAAAGAACAGCTACTCTAGATACGTTCCTCAAAAAGATGGCCCCTCAAACTATCTTGGTACATTTCCAATTATTGCCTCTTCTTTTCTAGGGTAAAAAAAGGGAATCTAAAGTGACATATGCTGCAGAGAATGAAAAAGGGTCAATACAGGTGACAATTGGCATTTAACCGCTTTCCGAACACAGAAGTTAAGTTCCTAAAAATTATTTCAATTTAAACACAATGTCAGCTATCTGTTTTTCTTTCCAGGGCAGCAGGGGGGACAGGGGGAAAGGGAGAATTAATATTCAATATTCTTGTAGGAAAAAAATACGAACTTTAACAGAATTTTTTATTCTCATTATGTTAAAAAAAAATGAGTAGAAGTCACAGAAACCATTCCAAAATTATGGAAGAATTCCACTAATAAATTACAGACTTCCACTAATTTTATCCTATAAATATCATTTTCCTATGAAAATCGACTATTTAGAAGACTAACATCAAAAATCTGTGTCCGAAATAGGACTGAAAGACTGAAGGACAAAGTCAAAAAGGACAAAGACTTCACTGTCCCCTAATACAGACAAACTAAATAGCCAGAGTTTTAAGCCAGGAAAGTATATTGACCAAACAAATATCTTCTCATATGTTCATGGGAAAAAAGTTTAAAAATCCACTAATGGATTATTACAAAGACAGAATCACAGTAAGCAGACATCATCTGTTTAGGAGGTGTTCCTTACTCTATGTGATGCTAATTCTCTACAACTTTAATTGTATTCTCTCAAGCAGCTTTCCAAGTACTGAACCTTTATAATAAACTAACCTATAATTCGGTAATTCTTCAGTATTTTCACTTCGTAACTGTATCTCTCAGGACCATACACCCTTCTTCAAACTTAAAAGAAATTACTTGCAACTAGCTTTCTAACTATACATCTCCAAGCTGCTTCTGAGTGTTGTTTAGTAACTACCCTTGAATGCCCCAGATTTTATGACATGATCTTCTGACACAAATACCACTCATGCAGCAAATGGCTCAGCCTTGACGGATTTTTTTCCCAGAAAACACAAAGGACAAATAGCTTATAAGAATATATTTGCCTTACTGAGTCAGATCAACAGTTACAAGCCTGGTATCCCATCTCCAACAGTATATAGTAACAGATGACTAAGTAAGAGTAGAAAAATACAATTATCACACAGTGAAACATCTCTCAAATACTCTCAAACTTCAACAGTCTAGCTCCTTGTTTCAGTTGTGACCTAAATTTTTTTATGAGATCAGAAATGCACACATAATTCAAGATGCAGGAGCATCACCAATATATATAGCTGTAATTGCACTCTGGTTCTTGTTCTCTGTTCCTCTCCTGTCTTTTTGTTCACATTTGGTGGAACTGCTCTATCATTGCCAATTTGTACTCAAACAGAATCTAAAGACACAATCAGTTATTATACTCTACTGTGCTGAAACATCAAACAAACATTAAAGAAAAATTTTGGGGTGTTTAAAAAGGCAATGGGTGCATGGAAAATACAGATATAGAAAACATACCAAAAAAACAGGGCAATTTTACAAAAATAAGCAAGAGATACAAATCACCAACTCTCACTGGAATTATTTTGTAAAAGTTTTAGCTACTTTCAAAATAGCTTCCAGTAAAATATGATTAAAAATTGAAGTAGCACAGAAACGTAATGAAACAAACACTGTGATTGAACCTTTTCTAATTTCATATGACTTACTTTGATCCGAGCAAGGGAATCACCAACTTGCACGAGTCTTTCATTGTAATACCACTCTGGTAGTTTTGACTTATATTTGATCCAAATGTTAAACAAAGCATTTGCTCTAAAAAAGATACAGAAGAAAAGGATTCAGATTAAACTGGCAGCAGACCTGTCATAACAAGTAAACAAATCAGGAAAACTTGAAATGGTGAAAACTCCTTTCTTCCAAATCTATTTGAACTTCTACATATTTCAAAACAAGTGATCATTAAAGCTGGATTTAACAGGCAGACAAGGACATTTCTGGGTTCCATTTCTGTCACCAGTTTCTATCACACATTTTAAACAGGATGAATTTTCTCCTGTGTAAATTCTTATTAAAATGTCTTAGTATTAATCCCCTTGCATTGTTCAAACAATGGTCACAAGTGGAAAATCTGTCCCACCTTTCAGCTAGTATTTGAGAGGTTCTGTTTGAAGAAACAATTTGATATTTTAAACTCAATGAATTACAGCTCACAGCAATTAATGGACTGGAAACTATAGATGTAACGAGTGGGAAAAAAGATACCAAAATAACAATGTACGTCAGGTAGCTGCAACCTTGGGAACTGGTAGCCATGGAATAAACTGAGCTATAGACTGTATAGAATATAGATATATATATACACACTCTATAGAGTATATATATATACTATATATATATATATACACTCTATACACTATATATATATATATATGTACTCTATAGAGTATGTAGAACTATTGTATATAAAGCTCATGGTATTTAGAGCTACACCATGAATCATGAAAGAAGAAATGCTCAGGAATTTTAAACTGTAAGGGGCAGGATTCAGAGAGAATCAAATGAAACACTTGTTAAAATAAACAAGATTTTATGGCAATAGTTGTGATGCTCTTCCGTTGCCTCTGTCTGTTATTCTAGCCACACCCACCATCAAGGACGACTTTGTGTAACAAATTACTCATTTCGCTGAACCAGCAAGCGTCCCATCAATGGTACCTTACTCTAAGCACTTTGCCCCCGCTGCAGAGGCACAGACTACATCATGCCAGTACTACAGTCCCTGCTGACTGTGGTTCGATGGCCCAGTGCCCTCATGTCTAAAACTTCCCCACACTACACCTCTTTAAGAAAGCTACATTCAAACAGGAAAAAAATAACTGGTCAGACAGATTGACAATAAGCACTAGGACTTTTTCAGAAGAGAATCCCATTACCAAATCATTAACAGTATTCACAGTGTTCACAATGCCAGGCATCTCTTACATTTCCTCTCTTGACAAATCACTTGTACAGAAACCTCAGCAAAGACTGCCTTGTGAAACCACAACTGCTAAATTATTCATATATAGCAATTTATGGGATAAAAAAAAAAAAACTGAAGAAAGAGAAATTAACATTTGAAGAAATTAACATTTGAAAATACCCATCTAGCTGAATTGTCATGTGTAAATCTTATGCTTATTGGCGTGAGGTGGCTGGAACTTTTCAATCTCTTAAAAGAGGTACGATAGACTAGAATGAAAGACAGTTTTTTAAACTGTTTTCTGACACTCAGGAACTTGGAATCCATTCTCACTGTGTCTCATGCAGCTCTTCATTTCAGCTTGTAAGAACACTCGTAATAAAAAAAAGCACAATAAGTAACATCTTTTCCACACAGAAAGCTGCAAAACACCTTCACATTTTAAGGTGAAACAGATGGCTTTGTAAGAAACTTGTCAAAATGATCTTTACAACAAAGAATTGCAACAATCATAATCCTTTTTTTCCCCCTAAAAGTATCATCTCAGCACAATTCTCAGTTCTTGAAAGTAAGCAGCAGAGCAATAAGTAGGACATTCTAGAGGTGTATCCTAAAGGAAAAATGCAGTCACAGCACAAACTAGGCCAACAGCAACAATCTGAATAAAATGTTCTAAGGCATTTTTAAGGTGAATTATTTTGAAGGAAACCATAGCCCAGTCTAATGAAGGGCACCTTCCAAATGGGACTGAGTCCCTCCTGGTCCACCCATAACAATTAATAGGCTGGGTGGTTACTGACTTCTCATACTGAGAGAAATATTCCACACCAGTTAGTATCTGCAAAGAGGCTCCCAAGCAAAGGAATCTGTCAAGCATCTGAGCAGAGATCCCTTGAACTATTAAAGGAACAAGCTTAGGAAAAGAGAGATTTGATGGATATTACGGGGGTGGAGAGAGGGTTGGGAAGAAGAGGGGAAAAGGATAGTAAGAATGATTGTAGATAAAGCTCTGGAAAGGTGAGATTGATACATTTCTTTAAGACTCATCAGCTGGAAAGTCCCCAGTGAAGGTCATCTTAGGTTTTTGCTTCAAACGCTCATATTAACATATGAGATTCTTAGATGTAATAAACGAGTAACAAATCTAAGAATCTAACAAATCTAAGAAACTACTTCAACAAAGTAGTGACAAACCTGACCAGACTTTCAACTTCAATGGGAAGGTTAAGGGAAACTGATTCACTACAAGTGAGTTCATGACACAATGTTTCTTTGACACAGACAAAGGAGGGGAATGAGACACTTCCCAAACAGCTCATCAGCCTTTCCTTTAAACAGGCTGTAGGACATCAGAGTAACAAGTTAAGCAAGTGAATTCTTAAAAAACACACTGAGCTGCTGGAGCTCAGAGGTGAAATTTCTTTATTCCCAGCCATTCTATGAATAATAGAAAAAAATTCCCTACAGTTCTCCCATAATAGTGTGCACAGAGTAAGGCCCTCAGGGCTAAAATCTTTACTATAAGTAGTAAACGATTCTCTGATACTGATCAAAAGATATCTTATTAAGCCACACCTCATGAGATAAATGTATGGCTAAGCCACACAACATGAGATAAAATCCATAGTTCAAGCACTGTCTTGATGGCCCTGTTGCTATAAGAAATGCAGTAAAATAACTTCTTGTTTAGTTAATGAAAAATTACTTTTGATTGCTACTCCTGGTTGAAAAGATTTGTGATTCCAGGGCAGGTCCTCAGTAATTTTTGTATTACATTAGAACATTGTATGTGCCTAAATTATGGCCTTAATGTTGACCTATCAACACCAAAGGCTGAAAGTACTGGAGGAATGAAGCTGACAATTTTATTTTTCTAAACTGAACATACTTGCCATGTGGAAGCTGGTTTTCTTGCTACTTGAATAACAAGAACACTTTGATCTCAACCCAGGCCAGGAAAAGTAGATTGACAAATGACACAACAAGAAGTCTTCACAGCATTTAGGAAAGCATCTGTAATAGCCATTGCCTTCAGAAGTTTTTAGGAACAACAGTAAGGCTGGTTCTGCAAGCAGCACATGCTTTGATTTTGAGTTATCAAACAATGAAAGGCTAGAGAGAAACAACCCTGAAGTTTCACAATAACAAATAAATAGTCATGACTTTGCTGGCTGTCTGAACATATGTTGTTAACCAGAATACCAGTCTTCTACCTCTGTACCGTCCCTATACAAATGAAGAAAACCAGAGGATGCAGAGCTACTGGAAGCTTCATGTCACACAACATTCTCAGTGCCCGGGAATTTTAGCAGGGATAAGCACCACTAGTGTTTTCTGGGATCAAGATCTTGGTTGCATTAGTTCTCCTCTCCATGACGAACACCGTATATTTCTTCAGATGTGAAAATGCTCTCATGCCAAATGAGTTAGGCACGGTCATGGGTCACATTCACAAAATATCAGTTTGAATAAGGCAGAGTCTACTTAGGTCAACATATTTGAGAGGGTAAAGTAAGGCTTGGAGACCCTGTTTACAAAAACTGATAATCTGGCAATCCATTGCAAAGGGGAAGACTCAGCATGCCCACCTCCCAATCAAAGAATGAGCAGAGGATTCATTATTGGCAATTTTGGTGATGTCTGAAGCAGCAGAGGCCTAGAGAGGATAATTTTTAAAATAATAACACAGATCAGCTAAAGCAAAAAAAAAAAAAAAAAGGCCTGAAACTACAGAAAGCCTTCAAAGTTGCAAAACACTGAAATCAGCTGATGAAGCAATACAAAAAGATACTGAGATTCAAAACACTAGAGTCAAAAACCTGGAGACTGATACCTGCATGATACACCTTAGGCCTAGATCTGACAATGATCAAATAAGTAATCCAGATAGTTTAGAAAATTAAGATCTCCAGTTCAGACAAATGCCAGGCTGCAGAATCTGAGTACCTTTTGAAAATGTAAACAGCTCCTTCAGAGAAGGGTCATTTGTGGACTACATCCACGAAAACTAGTGACATATGCAAGGGTAGAAGCTGCACCTAAGTGACAAGGTAACCACCCTACAACCTAATTCCTGTGTTGTTTTTGAAGGAACTTTTGATATCCTGGGAAATTTGATAGTTTTGTGTTAAAGACTTGTAAATTTAGAATAGAGTACTGTTTGGATAACAACAGAAGATTAACTATTTACCTTAAAAGAACCAGTTGAGCTCTTATATCACAATGTACCTAAATGCTACATCAGAAATGCACAGTCTGTAAAAGACATATGCATGCACTATGAATCATACACCCATTCCAGTTGCTCTATCTTAACTGCAGTACAAAATCTAGATTTATGCATACCCACAGATATGCACGTATGCGGGCAAACAAATATGCACTATTATACTTGCCATATGCTCTGCCCGCACATATGTGTATAAAAATATACCAACGCAGACAGAGACATATGCACAAAGAGAGCTGTGTGGTGTTATCCTCGTGTAGCTCTACTGCAAGCGCATCTTTTAAAGGCATGTACGTGCCCACAAGTGTTCACCCTCTCACGCAGCCACACACACTGGTGCTCTGCCAGTTGCTCCAGCACTGTGAAGGGATTTTCCTACCAGAAAACTCAGGCAGCTATGATAGAGCCAACAGTGGTGGCTGCCAACTTCCTCAACACCTCGTGCTTTTCCCCTAAAGCATTGACTTCTAGGAAGCTCTGGGGAAAAAAAGGGCTGTCTTCAGATTTTGAACGGGTTTTAATTAAAATGAAAAAAAAAAAAAAGAAGAAGAAAAAAAAACCGAAAGGGAGTACCGGTGCTTTGGCACGGTGCTGGAAAAGCTGACCGGGTGAACAAACTCCTGGCTAGCTCCCAGCCCAGCGGGAGCATGAGGGAAGGGGCTGCCCAGCCCGTGGGATGCGGCATGAAGGGGAACCTGGGCAGGCGAAGGGGCGAGGGGGGCCAGGAAGAGCAGCCCGAGAGCCGCGGGAGGGCGGCGCGGAAAGCCCTGTGAGGCGGCCGAGGGGACGGGGCTGGAGCAAGAGGGCAAAGGAAGAGGGGTGCAGCCCAGGAAGGGGGTTTGAGGCAGGGGAAGCGGGAACGGCAATCGGCTCCCGGAGCGGGCGGCGACGCAGTAACAAGGGGCGGCGGCGCAGCCCTACCCGCGGCGGTGCACGTCGTGCTGCGACGGCTGGGCCTCCCCCGCGCCTCCCAGCCGCCGCAGGAGGCCCAGGGCGCCCCGCAGCTCGGCCTCGAAGCTGTCCACCGCCGGGTTGCCCCGCGGCGCGGCCCCGAAGGAAGCGGCGGGCGGGGGCCGCGGGC
>VXAY01000345.1:1513-23578 GCA_013399855.1 Oxyruncus cristatus | reverse complement strand
CAGCCGTCGCCGGGCAACGGCCGCGGGTGGCGGCCCCGAGGGGCCGCTCCCGGACAGGCCGGGGGACAGAACCACAAAATACACTGAGCTGGAAGGGACCCACGGGGATCAGCGAGTCCAGCTCTTACCCCTGAACAGAACCATCCTCGAGAGTCACAAGAGCGTATTTCACCAGGGATGTTACTTTGAACTTACTGATTGTGCCACTGAACCTGCCTACTGCACGGCTATGGAAAAAGGATGAAAGTGTTCTTAGCCTCTTAATGGTTATATATGTCTGTTAAAAAAAAAAAAAAAAAGAGGGGCAAACTAGGAAATAACAGCCACATTTATGATCTAGGAGGTGGCCATAGCAACCTATGTGTTTCGAAGTTCATTATAGACACATTCGGTAAAGGGGTTTGGGAGGGATGCGAAGGAAACCGGCTCCGATGCCGCGTCCATCATCATGATGAGCACAAGGATACAGCTTAATTTAAAACATGAAAGTGAATGCTTAGAAATGTGAGTGAGCAATGAGTCCCGCTAGCCAGGGCCAGCTGGAGGCAGTTTTTTGACATTGAATGGAAAACGATCAATAGAGAGGGATAAGGCAAAGAAGTACTTGAAAAACTCACCTAAGGAATGACAGTAAAGGAACTACCCTTCGAACAACTGGAGAGATGCAGCATCAGCATGCTGAATGACTGGAATCAGAAAATACTGCATTAGCCAGGCCAGATAAACGATATGGGAATCATCTACATATTATGGGTAAGATGCAGAAATTTTAATTAACTTATGACTAATGTGTCTGACTCATTTTACACACTGATTTTGTATTGTATCCCACCTGCTGGGAGTTGTGTGGATCCACACCCAACGGGTATTGTGGGACTATGGGAAGATGTTAGCAGGAATCATTACAGGCAATTCGTATGCATGAAGTTAATTCCAGTGACAACGGCTATGCATTTAGGTGGGAGCAATTTAGGTTGAATTCAGGGGGAAGTGGGATCCTCAAATTTCCGTGGAGATAGTAGAAAATAAAGCCTGAAATGAAAAGACAAGGCAAAAAGGTGTTGATGCAGGGATTTAGAAATCACTGGGCACAGAAACAAATTTTACAGGACAAATGAAATACGAGAACTTGGCTTGGAGAGCAATTACTGCTGCATTTAAAGATTTTGCCTGTGCTTTGCCAGGCTAACCAAAGAGCTAACTAAATCCATCCTCCCCGTGATGGATTCCAGATGACTAATAAACACTGGCCTCTTGTGAAAGGCGGCTTGTGCCACCGTGAGTACTGCTGGTGGCATCCGTTTCAAGTCCCTGTGAAGTTCTGAGGTAGTTTGCCGCACTAGGTGGTGCTGCATCCCAAAGGGCTGATCTTCACATTCACGAGATGCAGAGACAGCACTTCACAAACCAGCAGTGCCAGAACCTTGAAGGGGAACTTGAGAGATTGGAAACGAGACAGCTCAGTGAAACTTTGCATATCACTAATATTTTGCTAGCAGATGATGGAATGAGTGTAACATTTGTAATTTGGATTAGTGTTTCAGCCACAGAAACAAACTGAGTCAAAGAAAACAGAGAGAGGGTGTATAGCCATTCTCCAAAGGCAGAGATTACTGAACTACGTAAAGATAAAGCTTTAACCACTGGGAGGTTACCCAGGGCGTAGCTGGCCAGCCAGCTCATGACGAGTATTCAGTCTAAAATTCACGTGTGAGCTCGACAGAGTCCAAGTGAGCATTCCCTGCTACGTGGAGGTTTAGGGTAAGGAGGGCAGTTCTGACCCTCTCAGCACACAGGGTGGATCATAGCACGGAACTACAGCACAGCAAACATTATAATGTGTGTCCTTTCAATTCTGGATGCTTGCAATATTGATTCCTATTTTACTGTGCTGGTGAGGACTCAAATTTACATTTCAAATAGTCTCCATCTAACGTTTAATGGGTCAGACATTTAATGGGTCCCAAAGACAAAAAGGCTTAAAGATAAATGAATAGAACTTTTTAACTTTGGAAAGAGTATAGATTCTTCAGAAGCATTCAGTTTGTATAATCTGATCTTTACAGAGAAAAACCTGGTGTGTGCAAAACAATAAGAGAGGGATTGCTACTGAAGTTGCAACAGATAGGATGATTTCCTCAAAAACTTAAGTTTAGACTTGGGAAGTTCATAGCAATTTTTTTAATTACATACATCCCTACACCCTAAAAAATGTGATCTGTTGATTGGAAGGCTAATGATGTATTCATCACTGGGAGGTGAACATTTACATAGTAATTTGAATTACAATAACATTAGGGAGAAAATAATTGATATTAGGGAGAAAGGAAGTGATATTATGGAGCACTGGCACAGACAGATTCCGAAGAAGTGGAATTTAGGTAAATTCATTGAACTAAGCTGAGAGGTTATAACGACCTGTGATTTAACACCACCAGGTGAGATAGGAGAAAGCTGCCTCAGAAGGACCCACAAAGAGTTAACTTAGTAAAAACCCATATTGGAAGTGTCTGCTCTCATGCCTGTAGGACCAAGAGTATGCTTGATTTGGAAAGGGGAAAAACTTCACTGTTAACTCATCAAGCTGCCTGCTTCTCATGTTCCACTTGTGTGAACAGCAGTGGTTACTAAGAGCAGACAAAGGGGGGAAGCACTGTATGATCACAGCAGAGCTGGGCAGGAAGAGTGTCCAGCAATATCTAGGCACAGGAGCTGAGGTAATGTCTGCTGAGCCCTATTTAGTGCATCAGTAGAAGTTTGCTTCCTATGATAATTCTGAGATGCATGTTCAGATCCCTTCCTAGGTGCTTGTAGCAAATGTACACCTGAATTATGGTGCCTATAGATTTTGCTGTTTGATATTCAGAGACAAGAGGTGGTCATAGATGCTGTATTACCAGACTTCTGCAGGGTAACATGACAGTCCTCAGAGATTTGAAAGAGATAGATTTATGTCATCTCTTCCTTGATGCTTTCAGGAAAAATAGTCTGAGTAGAAGTGATTCTGGCCCATCACTTAGCATCTTCAGGCTATTAGGCTAATGAAGACATTACACTCTAAAATAATACTTAACATATTTATGTACTAGCATATTCAGAACTGGGGTCTGCATTTACTCTACTTACAGTATGCCTGCCTGTTCCTAAGTGCCAGTGGGAATCCACTTTCAGTGGGGAATCCCCGCTTTGAGTAGGAGTGCATTGTTGGATTTGAAAAATAGATGTAAATCTAGAGAAAGAAGCAGTGTCAGGTGTGTGCTGATTCTAACAGAGAAATTCAGTTTGTGAGTTAGTCAAGGAAAAGAAGGTCAAGGAAACACAACGTCTTATATGACAGTACAGCATTTGCTATTCAGATGGTATAGGGGAATCAGATATGTTATAAAATAGTAGCTCTAAGTTACCTGATAAATCTCCTTAAAAAGCCATCAGATAGCTGGAAGAGGTGAACTAAGTTGCTGAATGCCAGGAGTACTGGCACTTTATAAATGTGATGAAGTTGTCCAGTGGGAGGGGTAAAAGGGAGAATTTGTACTGAGCTTACAAGAGGCGAAATGCACACTGGAATCAAAGTATCTTTTAAATAACTGACTGTAGAGGAAGGCGAGAGGTGCAGCAGACCTGAATGTTTATTGCTATTGAGACCTGTGGCACTTGTCTATACCTACAGCTAATGAGACAGACATGGGAATACAGGGCTTTTATGGACAGCTATGAGAGATTAGAGTAATCATTTCCTTCCCACCTCCATGCTTTAGGGCTGTTTGGTAGTGCTGCTTGTGGTAGCTGATAGTGAGTGTCTTTAGACTCAGATGCCTTGCTTAAATCTGCCTTTACATTCAATCAGACTTTGTGAATTCCTTATCTAAGGATATGGATAAGCCTTATCTAAGGGCTACCTGCTACCTTTTAATGGAAGAGTTAGTAAGGAGATGAGAGATATACTGTCATGTTTTGACAGCATTTGTGTATTTTTTGCTGTACCATGAAGAAACATGTCCTGAATTAAGATACATGTCTGATTGAAAATGTAGGGAAATGTGAAAAGATGGTGGAAATGCCTTACTTAGAACACAATACAGATGACTTTTCAAAAAACCCAGCAGTTCCAGTCCTTTACTGAGACAGTGACACATATTTGTAAAATATTCCAATGTTGTTCCTGTCAGTGAGCAGTACACAAAATTTGTCAGACAATGGAATGGTCTTTGACATCTGGAACATAGATTAACAAAGCAGCTGACGCGTGTGTATCTATTAACAAGCAATTGGTGGTCTTTTAAGGTACGTGAAAAGCAGATCTGGGACAGTTTTATGCAAGTGAATGCTAAGAGAAGGAAAATGCTGTGTTTTTACTTGAAAACGGTTGTTAGGTTCTCTTCTGATCTAATTCATCAGTGTTGTAAGAGGAAGGGAAAAGAGTGATCAACACGAGAAAGAACTGCAATGACTGAGAACTGTGCAAGTGCCAGGTTCTTCTGGAGCTGTGTTCGAGTTTCGGGTGACAGTTGTCACTGTGTTTCGATTGTGTCATATGAAAATTTCAGTGCCAAACTCTAAATAGGAAGTGTCAGCTTTAAAGGTTATAATACAGAAGTAATATTTTTTTAAAAAATGTGAGTGGGAACGCTCACGAAAAGGTTTTCTCAGTTTCCTTTTATCCTTAGGGAAATATTCTTAGGCATATAGATGAATCTCCGTTGACTTGCAGAAAATATGTTATCTGGGAGAAGTGACCTCGTTCAGCTGAATGCCCCCCCCCCCACACACACACACAAAGAAAGTTGTAGGAGTGTGTAATACTTGTGTGAACAATCTGTGAGATTTGACTCACCCACTCAGGTTGTATTGTTATGCACTGAGTGGGTTAACCAGTCTTTGGGAAGGGAGATGCAGCAGGGTTTTTATATAGCTGCCTGAGTTTCTCAGAGTTTTAAACTGAAACACGACAGGTTCTAAAATCTGCTTTATGGCCTTAAGTACCAAAGGTAAGAGTTGGATATATCAAAGTCCATTAGTGACTGTGCAAAAATAGAAATATTGCTTCAATGAGAGAGTTTGCCTACAGTTTATGTTATTTTCTGTATTTGTTCAAGACACTTTTCCAGTTTAAAAATATTTTCCAGTTTACAAGTAAATTCTACTCAAGTAGACATCATTTGATATAACTTATTTTGTAAAGACTTTCAGGAACTTGCAAATATTTTGTCTAAGGATGTACTAATTTCAGTTCACTAGACAGACCAGGGAGGAAAGTTCTTGTCTCACTCAAAGATCTTGCCTCAAATCTCAGGAAACTGTAGGGGTTCTTCTAATGAAGAAGCTATCACTAAGGCTAGTTAGAGCAACAGTAAAGAAGTCTTGCAAAGCAGCCCTTCCAATCATGAAAAGGTGGAAGTCTGAACAAGATTTTTAGTAATATGCATGGAAGCTGCATCTTAGAAACACACTAAAAAAGTAGAACACTTAGCTATCTATATAAAATCCTAGAGAGAGGCCTGAGCTAAAGACAACATCCAATTTATTGAGCAGAGAGACAGGCAAGACGGTTCTATTTTCTATGGGATGTGAACAAAGAAGTGGCAGAGAAGGACTGTGGAAATTATTTCTATTTTAACTACATTCAGTGTAAGCTGATTGCTAGGTAGACATCTAGTGACAAGATTAGATTTTGGAACAAATGGTGACTTTTTTTTTAAATGCATTTTCTTCATTTCATAAATATTCTCAAGACAAACTTTAAATGAAAGTATGGCCTATTCCAAGAAATAAATTAGTTCTGAAGATCTTCCCAAATTCTCTTGAAGCCAAGTATGACTGTGCATTTTTATTCATATTCTCCTGATGTACATTTGCTGTTTATAATTCTGAGCTGCTGTAAATCCTGAAAATAGAAATCTTCTTGGAAAAATAACACTATTGTTTGTATATATAACTCCTGAGTAGCCAAATGCATCCTTGTCATAACACTTTCTCTGTTGAGCATTTGGTCTGGGAGTACTCACAGGATCAAAATAGACTCTTCTAGGAATTATCTATTGGCAACAAACAAAGGGTCACCCAAAATAACCTGGTGATGCCCTTCAGTATTTTTAGATCAATGCATTTCTGTTCAGGCCGTTTCTTACTGCGTCACAGTATGATTTTTGAAACTTTCTGGCATCGTTGCTTCCATTTTCCATTCTTATAGTTTTACACTCACTTGCAAGAATATTTCGCTCCAAGGTCAATGTATCTGCTGATTGAGGTTTTTTCAAGCAGCTGACAGAAATTGTTTGGGGCAATAGCCTGACCTTGAACTAGGAGATTTTGCAGCCTGGAATTCAGCAGTAGAAAATAACACAAAGTGGAAGAGTAGCTATTTGCTGATTATTAAGCATTGCTTATTCAAGGAAGTAGAAAAAATACCTTTGTTTTCACATTGTTATTTTTATTTTTCATATTTTTCAATAACACTTTTTAAAATATTCTATGTAATTATATTTTCTAGATTATTCTTTCTAGTAATATAAACCATCCTGAGCTTTTGATGTATATTATTTCTAATATAGATATATGTAATTATGTAGTTGTGAGCTTTTATCTTAGTACTTCAGAATTTTAAGCAAATTATTGTTTAAGAACAAGTAATTGTTTTGCATTTTACATACATGTGAAAAGTTTACCCTTTTTTCCCTCAGAATTTCAAATTAGCAAAATTGAACTATTGCCTTTTCTCTACATGATGACACTTTAGAAAAAAACAGAAATTGCTATCAGCACTTTACCATGTTTAATTGATGCAATAATAAAAAGTGGTTAGACCTTGGCCTCACAAATGTAGATGAAATTTTGGTTGCAAGTTTTGAAAAATTTTGCTAAAATGCTTTCAGGAAGATATATGGCTCTTCCTCTATTAGGTATGGACATATTAGATTTTTTTTTTTTACTCAGTGGATCTACTTCATATACTCTGGCATATTTATTACATTTAGAGACAAAAATGTGGTATTTGCCTTTGTAGAATCAAAGTAAATGAGGTAGATTATATTCTTCTTCTGTATTCTAAGCAATAGAGTTGCTTAATAAATTACCCTTAAAGAAGCAAATTTTGTTATCTTGTACCTGTATAATTTTGTTATAAGACTGACAGAATGGTTCCTTAAAGAAGGCAGACAGAGCTTCCCTGAAGTAAAGCATTATACATCCATCTGAGTTAGCATAAAGGTAATTTAAATATAATTTTAACATCAGAAAAATAATCACTAGGTAGCGAACATGAATCAAAAAAACCCCATGATAATTTTTAGGTCTGAGATGCATCTACATTAGCAATTTGGTTGTGATCAAAGTGTACTTTTGAAGTATCCCCAGCTCTGCACCTGTTGTATGTTACAGAGGGATCGTGAGTGCATGAGTTGGACTCCTCTGAATGGACCTAAGCTGAAATGTGCACTCCACGAGCACATCCGACATCTTCCAGCTGGTACTGGCGATTCAGTCTCTCGGAATAGACTAGAACAAGTTCAAAGTAAACCCCCCAAAATGTGCATTATGTGAACATTTGATCCCTGGAACTAGTTTCACAGTATAGATCTGCTCTGATTACACTGTTTTCTATGTTAATATAGCCACAGACTACTTCGCTAATTGGGAAGCAAAATTTTTTTGAAGCAGAATGAAAAACAATTTGCCACTTCAGGAGAGCTGTTTTTTAAAATATCTCTACTTGAAGACAGCCTTCTAAGACACCACTGCTACCTCCACTCTTCTTTGCAGACAGAGGAGAGGGAAATATTTACAAACTTTATGCCATAAGTTAAACATTTTTTACTTGTGACAGAACTACATCTTCTGTTTGTCTTAAAGAGCTAAAGAGAATATTTTCAGTGTCTCCTCAGTGCTATTAACAGAGAGGACAAAACATGCATTGTGTATGGTATCGTATCAGGTTCAAGGTTAAAGTTTACAAGTAGGGCCTATGCCCCTGGTTTGTAGTTTGTCCCATGATTTAGTTAAGGAAAAAGGACCACTTCATTAAGCTCTGCTATAAAAAGTCTTCTCCAGCTCTGGAATTACAATGTCCCTTTCTTTGTATCTTTGGTTTATTTCTTTAAAATAACAAGCTCTAATGCATCATGGACTTTCATAAGGGCCTACATTTTTTCTAGGCTACTCTCCATAGACCATCTACATATAAATGCTGTCCTTAAGCCAGAAACCACTGTGTCTGGGCAGCTCAGTTGGTAGGCAGCAGATCAACCTCAGACTGTAGGACTCAGTGTGACAGCTCTGTTCACATTGTTTCGCTACAATCATTTGCAGGGACTGAGAGACTAGAGAGCCTGCCCTTATCATGCTGCAGATATGCATAGTTCCTCCAGAGAACCCATAATAATTTCCTTAAACCACTTACTAAGAAGCATGTCTGAGAGCAGTGTTTATCCTACAATAATAGTGCTCCTGCTGTTGGTTCAGCTATCCCAGCAATATCCACCTAGCCCTCACTCAGCAACATGCACACTCCAAGGAATGTGCTTCTCCTCTGTGGCTTTTCAGCATTTATATGATCTGTAGTTCACAGGAGCCTAATCACTCAGGCAGAGTATTCAGGTATGTTTTCAGGGAAATGTAAGAAGAAAAGGAAACGAGTGGACCAGTGCCAAAATGCCAAATCCCCATTTCAGTGAGAGGTCAGATGACTCTGTTGCCAGTTCTGATCTGACATCAGATGCAGTATCTGAGCCAGCTCTAATCAGGCTTAGCCACTTGGCATAGTGCTGAACTGTGTGGAAATACCAAAACAATGTAATTACAGCAGAAGGACGTACCAGAACAGTCTGTCTCTGAAGTCAGTGTATCTGGGATCGTGTTGTGTAGTTATGCTTGGGTGCTACTTTGCATAGTGTGGGTGCACATTTAATGGCCAGTGTTCATAGCATAACAGGTGCACAAAGTGAAGGATCTGGTAAATAAAAGTATGGAGATGACAAGATGGGAGAGACTTGATAATGGGATGCAGAGACTGCAATTTGATTTGGAAAGCTCAAGGGCTGTGTAAGATGTGGCATCTGGCACATAGGGAGAAGGAAGTGTAGTAGATGGTAGTACAACTTCTGTTGCAGTTGTAGAGGACGGCAGAGCATGTAAATGGTATTCTCTTTTGGTATTCTCAGGAGGACAGTCTTTCCTCAAGAGAAAAGAAATCATGCCTTGAACATGCCTGGAAGTAGGTCTCTTAAGTACAGCTCCAGAGGCTGCTCAGGGAAATAGTAAGAGACAGTCTAGGCAGAAGAAGGAAATTAGTGAAAAAGAAAAAATAATACCTTCTTCAGAATCCTTCCTGAAAGAGATACTTTCACTTTTGTATATGTTTGCTGTGGTCAGGATTTTTGGGCAAAGAACAGGATGAATTTAGCTATGGCAGTCCCTAGCCTCCATTTCTCAGATCTAAAATTGGGCAAACTTCCCTTTGATAACAGCAACACTGACTAATATCTAGCTCCAGCTATGAGTATGATAGTGATGTTGGCTGCCTTCAGACATTAAAAGGAGAAAATGGGAGTTACAGGTTTATTTTCTGGGGAAAAGGGTCCTAATTCATGAGGTGGGTTTTGGGTTTTGTTTTGGTTTGGCTTTTTTTGCTTGGTTTGTTTCCTGGAGTTTTTTGTTTGTTTTGGTTTGGGATTTTTTTATAGTTTTGGGTTGGGTTTTTTACTTGGGTTTTTTTGTGGGGTTTTTTTTCCTTTTTTTTTTTGGGGGGGGGGAAGACCCACAGTTTCCATTATCTGAGGTGTTCTTAGGAGAAGCAGCTGGAGTAGAAGTCAGAAAGTGGGAGTGCTGAATGATAAGGTGAGGGGCAGATCTCCGCACAGCAGGTGGAGCTCCCTCAAGCCTCTGACTTACATTTTCAGAGTCAGAAAATTCAGGGTTGATGGTGCCAATTATGTATGCTGGGCACAGCAGAGACCTGAGATGAAGAGATAATGGTCTTCCTTATAGCAAGAGAAAGGCAGTAGCTGAGAGTAATAGAAGAAGAAAGCAGGAAGAAAGGAAAAACATTTAGTGGGAGTAGGGCAAGGCGTATGTTTTAGCAGTGGTGCTGGAATTTCAGGTCTTTAAACCTCTTCAGCAGGTGATACTTCCTCTCTGGGGCTCTGTAGCTATTAATATGGAAGCGAGACATTAAAATGTAGAGAGACTGTCTGGCGCTTAGTCCCTGAGGAGTTTGCAGACAGGGAGCTAGCTGTGGGAACCGTCCTCAAGGAAAAGTGTTTTGCCTTGAGGCTATAAATGGTGGAACATATTTTCAGTGTTGTTCCTAAGCAAAGGCACCTAGGGAGGTTCAGACCAAAATGATCTTCTCTGCAGTAGTGAGCTGTAAGAGGTCCCAGTGTGTTTTGGAAGGCTTGAAGATGTTGCTCTTTGTAAGTATCATGGGATGACTTTTCAGGTTCACCCTGCTGTAGCCTGAACGATTTGATAATGCCTACACTACACGTCTCTTACAGCCTAGGGATGTCAGGACATCTCTCTACTTCATTAACTTTCTTGGTAATACGTTTGTTACCCAGCTTTGGTCTGGTGACTGCATTCTGTGTCCTTTTTTTATTGAATTTCATTTTATTTTAATTTTTTTTGTTTAATTTTGCCATCTAGTGTAAGGTGGTTACTGCACTTTAATAACTGAAATTACTGCAGCATTTGGGAAGTAAACAGTTGATCAGTAGTTCGGCAGAATCCAGTTCTCTTTAAAAGGCCAGTTACCCAATGACAGGTCACCTGTGAACTTAAAGAGTATCAACAGCACCCTGAAGCTATTCTACAGTGCACTATTCAGTGAGTAGATAAATTTGTTGGATTTCAATACTAATAGTTCCTTGGGCATCATTACTATATATGAATTTATTCCCCTTTTTTTTTTCTGTCCTGTGCATTTCTGTAGCACCTCTATTATAATAATTTACTACATCTCTATCATTTCCTTTGACTGTTATTTTCAATAGATAATACCTCAAAAGTAGACACAAATTACTGAATAATGCAAACCACAAGAGACATTTACAAAGAGGAAAAAGAAAATGCAAGCTAATGGCTAGCTTAACACTCATTGAATACAAAATACAAAATTTATGGTAAGGTTTCCAAATTCCTTAAGTGTCCTATATAGCCTAAGGCCTTTGTTTCAACCCTAGAGCTGTGCAGCCCTTCCATTTAATGTGCATGATACCTGTTCAGGGGAAAGAAGATTTTTGCATTTGAAGATGCATATGAATTCAGTAAAACAGTCTCCAGCAGTTAGTGAGTAAAGTTCTCCACATCCTTTCTACCTCAGTAGGACCTGCAGAACTCAGAAACACTGATTACTGAATCCCCTTCTAAAAGTCACTCTGATGTTGGAGACGTTTTTATTTTATCTCAACTCAATTTATCCTGGTCAGCGTCTTCTCTGTTGTAGTTATTTGACATCCAACATCAGTGCACACTATTTGGCTCTTCTATTGCAAAGCACTAAAAATCATCACGGTGAATACTTGTATCCCTCCAGAAGATACTATCATTTTAAAAACTCCTCACAGTGCATGTCACATGAGTAAGTTTTAACAGGATAAATTGAAGCAAAACAAATATCTTAATTTTACTTCTCTAGTTTCTGAGAGAAACAGGAAATACAAAAGGAAATGAATACATCCAGCACTTGTGGGTAATAATTAGCATAGGCGTTTGAAAAGCAGTCACACAGAGAAGAGTATGTGCAGAGTCAGAGACTGCAGTGACCTCCCACACTGCGAAGTTCTTTAGAATTACTGAAATTATAAACAAAGTAAAAGCTCTTCTTTCTGAAACAGCCTCCTCGATGTCACTTGTTTCCACATTCCGGCTTCTGTCGCTGCATCCCACACTCTCTCTGTTGCTAAGTGCTTTAGGCTTCTGCAATATGTTCCAGCAGCTCCCTGTATCTCTCAGATCTCCAAATGTGCTATCATCTGAGAGCAGAATGTCTAGGTTTATCTGACATGGTAAGAAAAAAAGATTAAACTGTCCAAATTACAGCTTCCTAAAGAACACTAGAATTTTCCATATGAAAAAAAAAAAAAGGTCTTTGTAATCTTGCATGTCCTTTCATAACATTTTGTTAGAACATGTTTTCAATTCACTGTAGGATATGTGAGGAGCTGGTGCACCTTGTGGCTCCTGGGAGCAGCTGTAACTAAATCTTGACTGTGACAATAGCAGCAGAGAGGACTGGGTAGTTGCAGAAGCTGAGATCAGTGCTGCCACTGAGCTATGCAAATAAAGAAGCTCATAAATAAAGGGAAATCATAGGAAAAGTGGGAAAAAAGAAATACGACATTTAAGAATTTACATAATTTTGTAATTATATTAGTAAATATAGACAGTTACATCTATTCATCATTCTGACTTAAACGATTGTTTGTTTTCTTCTACCCTTGTAGCAGACACAATAGTAGCTTCCATTTAGGAGAGAATGTTGTCACAGTTATTAACCCAGCTATATCTGTCTTTTTTTTCTTGGTGAGTAGGCATCTTACCAAGTGCAGTTTTCAGCCTGTGTGCCTTTACCCGTCCTGGGGTGCAGTTCCACAGCTCTCCCTGTATCCTCGGCTACGGTACCAGCATACCTACTATTGTGATTGCTGGCAGGTTTTGCTGTATCTCTTCCATTCAAGTTAAGATGAGCAACATCAGCCCTTTAATAGTGATTGAAGAGCTGTTTTTAGAGATTAAAGAACTAACATATGTAATTAAACTGTGTGGGCATCCCCCCTATCAGATACAAGAAACATTCTAGGTACATTTTTAGGTTAGATTTGGCATTTCCCAAAGCCAGCTCAAGGTACAGGCAAAGCAGGAAGTATTTTCTCGAGAAAGTAATCCAGCACATAAGGAATGGATTGGTAGAACAAAATAGTTGATACTAAGGCACCTCATTTTTCCACAGTATGTGTTTTGGGTTTTTTTTCTGGATTATATTTAGCCTGGTCACCAAAGCCAAACACCTCCACTACACATGTGTTTCAAAGCTTTCTGAGAAGAAAAGTGTTAGGTATGTGCTAGAGGACCTTGAGATGATGCAGCTCACATGCTATTTTGGAACCTCTTGTCCCCATTAGCAATAGGGTGTATGTGGAGCAGATTTGAAGCAGAGCTGCTGTTTTCGTTTCCCCCTTAAGGAATTTAGTTTGTATGCACCAAAACCACTTGGAGAACTGAAACACCACATGGTAAGTGGAGACAATGCCCTATTGCTTTGAAACAAATAGCTAATGGAGACACAGCCTTTGACAGCTGCTGAGGGAGCAATCTGCTGGTTCTGCTAGGGCCTAGGAGAGGAGATCAGCTGCTTTAGGCTGAATCTGTTCCCTCCGTATAGACCACCTTCCTGCTCTTCTATTGGTGCTCTGTCTTACTCCTTTTCCTATGTCCATTCTCACATGGGAAAAAGTCCCTGGCCTGCCCCATTACCACCTGTGTGGAAGGTAAAGGAAGTGAACTGTGGCTGCTGAAAGATGGTGCAGTAGAGTGAGGACCAACAGCTGCATGAGATCTGAGCATGGAAATGCCACAGACAAAGAGAACTGAGAGAAGTGTGTCTCTTTTTCTGAAATAGCTCACTTGCTAGTGTTGCAAATTTAGATTAACTACACAAATACAAAAATTTTAAAACCGTGTTTCAGCAAGATGTGTTCTCTCTGCCTCATTCTCCCTACACGGTGGGTAAGAAAATTTCTTGTTAAATCTGTCTGGTTTCTCCTGGTTCCTGGGCCTCTTCTTTGCCTCCAGATATGTTCTTTTAATAACTGTGTGCTGAGACAAGAGATATCTTGCCTCTGTCTTAATTCCCTCAGTTAGTCTGAGCCTGAGACAAAGCTGCTAACCGCTCTTTTCCTTAATCAAAACCCAGGATGAGATGTTCTGTTGCTTGACATCTTAAAAGCTTCTGTGGAGGGCTGGGCTTAGGACACCCTCTACCCTACCCATCCTGGGTTACTTTGAAGCAGAGAAGAATACCAGCCAAGGCAGGCAATGTGCAGCAAACAACAACTACAGAGCAGTGCAAGAGTCAGCTGAAAAGCATGCTTCATCCCTTTCTACCTGGACAAAGTAATGGCATGGCCTCCATCGACCACGTAAGGCATATGTAAGGGACACACACCACTCTACTTCCCGCTTCTTTTCCCCTGAAGCACTTGTTAAACTATGTAGATTTTACAGTGTAGTCATATACTTTGCTAATGTAAATAGCTCAGTGTAGATATCGACATAGTGCTGCAGAGAAGCTCAAATATCATTGTAACCGTTCCCTTGGATCACTTCAGCGTGGTGAGGAACAGAGAGAACAAAGATGCAGGAGGACAAACAGGTGTGCTACAGCAAACACGAAGAGCAAAAGGGAGAGAAGCAAAACTGTGACAGAGCTGGTAAAGCTAGGGTCACCTGAAGTCACCCAGCTGGACCGAGATGGTGGAAAAGTAATGCCCTACAGAGCAACTACAGATCCACATGAGGTGACACCAGTGATACAATTTTCTATGATTTTTCTATGTTAGAAAGACTGGGATTGAAAAAAATCAAGGACAGTAGTCAAAACAGTTTTAATTCAGCTGGCAAGGGCCAAAAGCAGTAAGTGTTTATGTAGTTCATCAGCTGGCATCCAATTAAAACAAAACCAAAAAATAAAACACCAGCTGTAAGGGACAGCAGTTTGACATCTTTGCTGATATGTTCCTGTGAAGGGCAAGGAATAATGTGGGTAGAAGCAACCTGCATTTCATGTGTAAGATCAACCTAGGAAGCACCAAGACATGTTGTATTACAGTGCTGTGCCTGCTACAATTGCAGAAGGACAACTCTCACATTCCCTTGTAACAACTACAAATGTCTCTTTAAGGGCAGTATACACAGATGCAGTGTATTCCCTGAACTCTATTCTTGGTATGTTACTAAGAGACGCCTGTTTCTATGGAGAGCTTATTGGTGGGCAAAATAAACTTTTTTGATGAATTATAAAAAAGACAAATTAATTTTTCAAAACAAAATATTGCATGAGAATGCTAGTGATATGAAATCACACTAATATAGAATTTCACATACATAGTTGCTTCTTTTTTATTATTTTTCTTTTTAATTTCTAGTAGACATTTATCCTAAATTCTGTATTGTCTATAAACTGAAATAAATTATCTGTCCCACAAAATAGTTAACTGACTGTAATAGCCACCTATGTAGTGGCTACAAAAGCTCCAACTGAATATTTCTTTGTTTTTAAAAGGTAAGCATAATTGTACAGCAATTTACTGTGGATTATGAGTATCTGCATGACCATGAATATGCCATGTTGTGAATAAAAGAGCTTTGAAATAAGAACAGTAAAGGCAAAGGGAGAGAGAACAAATAAGTATGTTAAATAAAGCTCAGCATTTAATTTTAACATGCTTCTGTGGTAACAGCTAGACTCTACAGATGACAAGTAATAGATATGTGGGGGTTTGTGGCATTCCTGCTTCTTTTTTGTTTATAGCTCTAATTATTTTATTCTGTGCTGAAACAGACCTTGAAAAATGCTGTTCTTGACTTAAAGAAGAGTTTACTTGATCAATCAATGATTTGGCAAAGTAAGAAAATACACAGAAAGAAATCAGTGAGGAATTTCACAATTAAATCAATTGGAATTTATGAGTGACCTCTTTTTTTTTTTAATCTTCAAAATATTACGTGTAAAAATTATTAATCTCATTTGAAGATGCACTTTGGTATTTTCAGTGTCAGAAATATTCTATAGGTTACATATCAGTTTAATCAAACTTAAATGCATATGTAGGTATGTAAGGTTTCTCACTGGCACCTGTGAGGCAGCATTTCTTTCCATGAGCAGATAGAAGCTGCCATCAAGATCCTTCTGGTTTTGTGCCACCCTTTTTTCTCTCTCACTTGTCTTCCAAGGTTGGAGTCTTCCAAATCTAGCACCAACATATGAAATTACACATGGCTGCCTAAAGCAGGAGGATTCATAGGACAGCAAAAATTAGTTAAGAGAAGCCTGACTGATCTGGCTGTGCCAATTTCAAAAAAATTACAGACCTCACCGCTTTGTCCCTCCCATGTGCCAGAGGGTGCCATCCCTGTAAGAGGTGTGGCAGAAGAAACTACAGGCATCTGACTCACCTGCCTCGATGTCCTCACTGGTGGTTAAAGCTAATTGCCACACTATACAGGGAAATAGGTATGGTTCCCGTCTCCTCTCCCTCGGGGTGTAACAGCTTGCAGCAGAAGGGTAGGGCAACTAGCTAGGGCAGTAATGCATTAAAAAGTAAGATCTTAGTTCTGCCTATCTCCCCTGCATAGTCAGTGTTGATAAGATTGTAAGACAGTAAAAGCCTCTGGCCTAGACTGCCAGATGAAGCTCTACATCTACTTACCTCCTAATTTCCTGCATCCTTTTTCCATATCTTCTCTCTTGCATTCTCTTTTATCCATCCCAGCTCTCCTCCTCCTCTTACCTTAGTGCTTGTTTTGCAAAGGCTATTTACCACGGACATCTCCAAAGCTACCAATGTAAATTTGAAAGCAGTCTGACAGCCAGCGTCCCATACACAAAAAAATCCAAAATGTAGTTGATTTGAGCATGCACAGTGATCTCTAGAATACATAGGAAATTCCCTGCACATCAACAATATATTGTATACCCTTGTCTTGTGGCACACAGAACAATGTGTGCAGTACTCAGTCCTCACTGAAGTAGCCTATGTTTCCCTCAGCCCACTTAATTCTGTCCCAAGATTTTCTACACCTCGTTTTATCTCCATTCACTATGCACACTGGTTCCATTTTCATGTACCTTTTCTCATAGTCTTCATATTCTCTACACCAGATTTCAGCTCCAGTCCCACTTCTTTTATTCCCATGTCTCTCTACACCTTCCTGTCCAGCCTAAAAAAGATAAATTTGGGAGTGATCTGGTTTCATCTTCACTGGAACAGATACCACCTTTGCCTCAACAAACTTAAGTGTTATGTAGCAGGATTAGAGCAAAGTAACCACCTGTCATGACTGAAGCACTTTCACTTAAGTCCTAAAATGCTCTGGATAGAGCAACTATTATAAGGAAAAAACAAGAAGTTTGACACCTATAGGCTTGTAACTGCAGGAGTCTCTGTGTATTTAGTACTTTAATTTCAAATTCACTAAGTATTTTGAATCGGCAGTGGTACAAATGTTCTGAGACTCACTGATGGCATTCCTAATCAATTCAGTGAATAATGACTGCAAATTGCTATGAAGCAATTTACTTGCAATGAAGAAGAAAGAGAGATGCTTCCTATTCTGTCTGCAACACTGAACCTGCATGAAAGAAAGAGAGGAAAAGAATAGGAGTCTCTTCCCTGGACATTTCATAAAGGGAGAAGTGTATCCATGAATGGTACTTGAAAAGGAGAAGCAGCAGTGGTGTGCATATACAAGCGACCAGTTTTCATTACCTTCGGATCTTCATTGTTTTGCTCAAAATCTTTTCACTAGTTTTAATCTCCAACACAAAATGTAAACAAAACATATCTATATAAAAAAAAATTTCACTAGGCTAGAGTTTAATAATGAACTATCGTCTACTGCACAAACCTCATTTATAGACAATCTACAGAAAATACTTAACCATTTCCTAGCTGAGTATGATAATTGCATTAGGTTGAGGTAGGGCTAATACCTTGTGTTTTGAAAAGCAGGATGTCCTGCCTTACACAGCAGTAGTAGAGAAATAAAGGAGTGCCTAGTGTTTGTTTGCAAACCCAGGCAGAACTGTACAAAAAGTCTCTCTCTGTGCTATTAACTTCCTTCTACGAGGATTAAGCTGACTCTTGCTGAAGTCAACAGAAAGACTTCATTTACATTAGCTGGAGGAATTCTCCAACTGAAAAAAAAAATAATTGAGAAAAAGCAAGCAATGAAACTAGGTTTTCCACTAAAGCAGTGCTCCAGATCCCACAACTGCTAGACATTTTGTAAGTTCAAGTCCCAGAACTATATAAATAAAACCAGATATAAATAAAATCATCAACTCCGTTATTGTAAAGATACAAAAGTTACTATCTTCATGAATGATAAATATTCTTCAAAATTTAGAGATAAAAGGTGTAAGGAAAAGAGAAACAATATTTAAGTAGCATTCTGATAGGGTATTGTGAAGTTACATATAGGAACTAAAAGGTTAAGCAACATAAAGGAAGAAAACAGTGACAATGATATGTCATATATATGTCATGTCATATATTACAAATATTTATATGCTAATAAATAACAAAATAGAGATAGTGAATATGGATAGGATGACACAGACCTTCCAGTAATGGTAATTTCTCCAGCAGTTGATCAGTCTCCAAACATCTGTATTACTACACAAATGAAAATCTCAAGTGTAGATGATGAACACCCCACTATTTGCACTTTGAGAACTCTCTCCTGCTTGGCAAAAAGCTAGGTTTACAAGAACAAATAGTAGCTTTCCCTCTTTCTATATGAAATATAAAGTGCAACTAAATTAAAGTGCAACTAAGTCAATGACCGGTTTACAATTACTGAAATCATGGTAGAAATGGCTACAGCTCTTGTTAGCAGAAGAAACTTTTGTTTCTTGCAAGGGTGACCTCCTTCTCGTTGCTACTTCCTGCTTCCATTCATTCAAAGAGGAAGGGGTTCAGTCTTCGACTGAGGTAAGAGAATTTTACTTTTTTTAGCCTAAAGGCCTTGTACCAAATCCAAGTAACCTGGAAAACACTCTATATGAATACCAACCTTGATATAAGAAAGTGAGAAACTATCTTAATTTGATTATTTTAAATGGATTGAAGTTTGCGTAGGTAGAAGACAATCATCACACAAAGGAGTGCTATACAGACTAATATAAAAATAGCTCCTGCTGTGAGGAGAACAATAGCTCTGTTTCTTTTCTCGGAGCACAGATACAATTAGTTAGAGGATATTGCATTCTTCAGAAATTTTTGGCATCCAATAGAAAAAAACAATTGCATTTCAAAACAGAATATTGTATTTGAAAATCATTTCCTCTTTTAATAACCTGCCAAGACTTTCAGTCTTTCCTCTGCAAATGAACACATCCCTTGTAGTTTAGCACAATGCTTTCCCACACTGCTAGCTGATTACGAGGTTGCTGCCTCCTGATGCTGTGACACAGAATCCTGAGCTTGGCTTTTGGCAGGAAAGTAACTGCTTTCCACATACATTGTGTGAAAAATGCATACATTCCTATAAGGTTTCCATCTGCCATTATGTGAACTCCACTGATTTAACTGCTATACTTTTACTGTCACAGAAAAACCACATACTTTTGTTCAATAAATGCAGAGGCAAAGCCAGTATGTTCATTTTCAAAGCAGGAAATCTCGGTCCCCTGACAGCACTGTATTCCTACTGCAGGATTTATATTCTAATGGCTGATGCAGATTTCATCAGATTGTCCAGTGGCAATAATTCATTCCATGTAACCTGGGTGTATTCCATTCTCACTGGCTTAGAGAGCAGACCTATTGCACTCACCAGCCAATCCATCTTAAAACTAGTTTAAAATATTAATAATCATGGTTAGCTAGATGGAAATATGATTGATTGCTACATAATCCACTAAATAATAAAACAAATCAATAGATATAGTTATAAAACCAGGCCTATGGGATAAATTAATCAAAATCAGTGCCTACATTTCAAACTTACGTCTGTCACTCCATCTTGCTTCTGTACTGTCTTTTGCCCAGATGTGAAAATCTTCATCTGAGGACATGAAGTAGTGGCAGATACAATGACCAAATGCATATCAAGTGTTATACTGTTACAAACCCTTCCCTTTTAACAACTAATTATTCTCCCCATTACAAGTGCAAAACCTTAAATTACTCTCATTACACTGCAATCAGTGTTGCCCCCTTATTTCTTGGGTTACTGCTCATTTTTCAGTTTCTTCTTTTGTTTGCCATAATTACTTTTCCTGTCATAACAGAAGTATCAACAGCAAACATGAATATGTATCAAGTAAAACAAGCATATTTTGCTGGTATTTTAATACTTACAAACATGGCTTCATAAACTTCCACCTTCTCTATGTACCTCATATATGGAACACCATTTTACTTGGATGTGCTGCAACAAATGCACTCATTGCTGCGCTGTCTCACGAACTTGTTTGACAAATCATGTATATAGTAACAAACTTGCACACTATCATTTATATTACTTACTGAAAATTGAATAAGATAAAACAAAACTCACATCATCTTGTTAGCATTCAAAGATTAGGAGAACTGGTAGGTCTAGCTAGAACTGGTAGTTCCTGAGCTTTAAAGGAGATCCGTAAGGAGTATCTCTGCATTACCAGGAAGTTCAAAGCTTGAGTGTCTGCTTTCCCTATGTTATTAAAAATACCACAAGTTTTGCAAATGTAAGGTAGCTATCCTACATCTTGAAAACATTCAGAAATACCTTGGTAATCATGCTTTGAGTGTAGGAACAGCAAGTCTGTTTCTAAGTCATATTTACTTCTTTTTTATCCTAAACCAATTTCACTAGAGGTCTACATCAGTATGAGCAAAGTGAATTTCTGTGCATGTAAGAAGTGGTTTCATGCTTGCACTCCTTTTTTAGGCAAGAGCAAGTGACTTCTGTTTACTGGGAAACATACTCGTCTGTGTTCTGGTTTGCTTGTGCTGCTGGAAGGGTCAACAGAGCTGGAAGCAGGGGAATTTTCAGCTGGCACTGCTCCTGTGAAGGCAGCTCCCACTTGGCCCTACTGTGGAGAAGGACTGGCTAGCATAAGCTGCACATGGAGTTCCTCAAGATCAGGAGCTTGCTGCTGCTGCTGCAAATTAATATATACGCTGGTCTCCACCTAGACAGCACAGTGCAGATCCGCCTGCAGAATGAAAGAGTTTCAGCCTCCCTCAGCACTCACAGCAGCATGGTGAAGCAAAGACCTGTAAGGCCTGCTAGTGAGTTCAGAGCCTGTGACGTGACTTGACATATTCGGTCAGTAACCCTGGTCTCCATGAGGGTGGGCAAAGGCCCTGTGACACTGAACTTGAGCTGAAAAAGTGGAGAGCAGGCAGGCAGCAAGGATCAGCAGATGTCCAAAAGGAAAAAAAAAACAATTTGCCGAATTCCAGCCTAAATGTACCTGTGATCTGGTACTTGGAGTTCAAACCCATATCACTAAAATCACTTCAGACTTGGCATTCCTGATAGATCTTACTCTTTGTGTGGTGGAAATGTGAAAACAACAGATAGTGCAGAATAGCTGGCCCTTAAGACTAGCTTTTAGGTCTTGTTCATTAACACAGAGCCTAAGAAATTTAGGGGTGGAAAGGGCTGAGAAGTGAGGAAACACACACTGGATCACTTTGAAGGGAAAAAGATTCAAACCACAGGAAGGCAGCGTAGTTAGTGCTGGCAGAGCAATCACAAGGCAGACAAGAGGGATGGTACAGGGACCATGAATGCAGGAGACAAAGGAAATAAAGTAGCGCAAGAATAAATATGGAAAAACACGAGTTAGAAATCTATCTAAAAAGCCACACGATTTCCCCTCCCTTGAGTTACTGATCTGTGAGCCGTGGGAAGAGGGAAGAAGGGGGATGCCTTAGAGATGAGCTAAATCGCCCCACAAACCCAAGAGGAAACGCTGCCAGAAACCGGAAAAAATGAAAGGAACAAACGCCCGTTTCCCACCCTGCCCTCGCGGAAACCGCTCGGGGAGACCCCTCGGTCGGCAAGCAGCGGGCAAGGCCTCGGGGCGGCTTCCCGGGAGCCTGTGCCGAGGAGACCCACTTCCTCCCGCAGGAGGAGGCGGCCGCGCAAGGCCGCTGAGGAGCAGGGAACGGCAGCAGCGCCCCGCTCGGCTCTGCTCTGCCGGGCTCCGCCGCAGTGGGGAGGGCAGTCCAGGGAAGCGCTGCGGCAGCCCCCGCTCCCCGCCCGAGGCATTCCCCGCGGCGCGGGCCCCGCGCTCCGCCCTGACCCCCGCGCTCGCCGCGCAGCCGCCGGCTCAGCCGGGGCCGCCGCCAGGTG
>VXAY01000344.1:928628-967251 GCA_013399855.1 Oxyruncus cristatus | reverse complement strand
CTTGAACTATGCTCTCTACAATGAAACGGTGAAATGTGAGTAGCAATGTTGAAAACAGGCTGACAGCAAACCCTAAGTGACCGTGCAATGTGATCCCGTGGCAGAAAAGGCTGCTTGAATTCTCTGCTGGGTACACAAAGATGTGTTGCAGAGTGGGGACAAAACATTGAAATAGTTTATGCAGTTACAGCTGCAAAAAAGGTTATGCCTTGTTAGATAAAATTTTCAACTCTAGAGACTACTGTAAATGTATATAGCTCGGAGACAGCTGTTCCAAAAAATAGATTGGTTTTGCGTGGTTTTGTGGTTATTTTTTTTTTAAAGTGTATCCATCTTCTCATAAGCCCTGTTACATATATGCGGACATATGGTGAGTTTTTTTCCATACCCTGTAGTCAGGTGTCAGTTGAAACAAAGGTGCTTCTGTGGAGCAGCCGGTCAACAAATGTGGTTGGCTTAGGGCCAAATGCAGTAATTCAGTGCAAAGCAGAGTGGGGTGGCCCAGTGATCAGACTGTTAATGACAGGACAGAAAGGAACCCTTCGAAGAATACACTGCATTGATATTTATCCTGTGAATTAAAGCTACAGAGAATATAGTTTCCAAATTTCCATTTTAAAGTGGTTTTTTTTATTGTTGACACTGTACTTATCAGTTGTTATATTACTAGTATTTTGGGCTGTTGAATACTTGCTCTGATTAGTGAAGAATTAATTCTCTAGCATAGGTACATAAGTCAGATCTTTTATTTGCTAGTAGTACTGGCAAGCATCTTAAATTTCTGACATTGTTTGTTTCAGAAGCTTAGCAGCTCTTGGCGGTGATCCTAGAGCTTTTGAGAGTAGTTGTATAACTTTTGAGAAAATTAAGATAATGAGTATAGCTGCAAAATGAAAGCTTATCCTTGCAGGGACATTCAAGGGACTTGCCTGCACTCAGGAAAAGTCTGACTGAGATTGGACAGTGATAAGAATTTGCTGTCTAACTTGTTTTTTTGAAATGCATAGATATTTCCTATGATGTTTTAATTTCAGACATGAAATATGAAGGGCTAGATCTGTCTGTACAAAACCAGTTTTGGTAATAACCTTTGTTGAAACACCTGTTTAAATATGACTGTGATTATATCATACTGTGGATTAAAAATGTGCACATTATGTATGGGAACAGGGAGTTTCACTGGGTTTCGAATTTCAGACTTCTGGTTGGTTTACAGTTTTCAATTTGTCTTGATTTTTCTTGATACTGTATGTAACTAAGATCAACAGCCATAAAAGCACATCTTTTTCTCTGATTCTCAGATGTGAATGAATTGAAGGAGTGCCTTCATGTACTTGTGAAGGAACAGCAAAGCCTGGCAACACAAACTGCTACAACAGCTCTATCAGCTATGAGACTAAAACAGCGGCTGGTTATCCTGGAACGATATTTTATTGCTTTGAACAGAACAGTTCTTCAGGAGAACATCAAAGTAAAGTGGAAAAGCAGTAGTGTTCCTCTGCCTGCTATGGATAAGAAAAGGTAATGAGATGCACGAACAAGTTAATACATTAGAAAGGTTATCAACTTGTGTGTCAGCGCTTGATGTGATGTATTCCTCCTTGAGAGAAGCAGTAAAGGAACTTATTTCTTGAGATAGTTTTGCCATATTAAGTAAAAAGTGATGTTACCTGCCATGCAGTGTTCTTTCTTGTCTGATGCTTTCTTATAGTGTCTCTTTTCGTACTGGTAGGTTTTTATTGTAATACATTGCTGTAGATACTATTCTTTTAGCTATAAGCATACTTTTATCAAAGCATTCCTTGTTCTACTCAGCTAGAAAGTGTGAAGAAGTCTGTTTCAGAAATGGTGCTAATGGTAGTTACATAGTTTGAATAATGTTGATATGTTTTTGTCAATATTTTTTCAGTTAAGGCACATAAATTTAAAAATGCAAACGTATAAAAGCTGAACATAATTTTCTGTAGTGTGGTTGAAAAATGATGTAGTTGCACTCTTTATATGCAACAATTTCAAGAGAAGTAACCGAATAAGAAATGATCTGATTACTTTCCATGACTGATAGCTATCTAGACCTAAAAATAGAAAAATCTTTCAGATGAGGCATGAAAGAATCTATTCAGTAGCTGAACAAAATTGCTCTCTCACAGAACAAGCAGTGCAGCTAGGGAAGTTATGTTACATTGTCTCTAGCTTCAGATATGAAAGGAGGGTGTAAGTAGATATCAGGACTAGTTATTATGGGATTGGAGTTCTGACAATTATATCTTTCTCTGACTAGAGAGTTCCCTAAAATGTGTGGTTGTGTTTTTTTCTTTTTTTGTTGTTCTTTTTTTTTGTTGTTCTTTTTTTTTGTTGTTCTTTTTTTTGTTGTTCTTTTTTTTGTTGTTCTTTTTTTTGTTGTTCTTTTTTTTTTTTGTTTTTTTTTTTTTTTTTTTTTTTTTTTTTTTTTTTTTTTTTTTTTTTTTTTTNGTTGTTCTTTTTTGTTGTTGTTCTTTTTTGTTGTTGTTCTTTTTTGTTGTTGTTCTTTTTTGTTGTTGTTCTTTTTTGTTGTTGTTCTTTTTTGTTGTTGTTCTTTTTTGTTGTTGTTCTTTTTTGTTGTTGTTCTTTTTTGTTGTTGTTCTTTTTTGTTGTTGTTCTTTTTTGTTGTTGTTCTTTTTTGTTGTTGTTCTTTTTTGTTGTTGTTCTTTTTTGTTGTTGTTCTTTTTTCTTTTTTTTTCCCGATTCTGGTTGAAAAGAACATACTGATATGCTTAAGTTATCATATTGTTAAAAATGAGAGTATAATTTTTTTCTCTTTTGGAGAAGTCCTAAGCAATTCAGTGTCTTTGTAATCTCACATCAAAAGGAACCAGAATTGTTGGTTCAGTATTGGAAGCTTTAGGGAATCTCTTGTTGTTAAGTACAAAGGGGAGCTTACTTAAATTAATGTGATTTGTCTGCATGAAAAGAAAAGTTAACAGAAATGTATGTGAGTCCAGTGGATATTAACAAAAGTTGAAGCTATCTCTCTTCCATACACACATGGATACCGAAACTGCAAACAGGGATTTGTAGCACTGACACTTGAATGGAAAAAAAACGAAAGACAAAATGGGTGGAATTAATTATCAATAATTAAAGTTTAATAAAATCTGTAAGCATAGTTTATGCAGTGCTAGTTAAAATATAAGCTTAATGAGTACATGAAGTATCTTATGTCTTTGTGTTTTGAGTAGAGCATCATAATTTCACTCTCACTAACTATGAACATTTTTCTGATGGCAGTCAATTATGCCAGTCGGGTTTATTTTTTTCTCTGTGGAGCTTTTTGATGTTGGGCGTTAAATTGGTGCTTTGAAGCAGTTGAAGTTGAATGTTGGCTGCTGATATTTTGATGTTTTTCATCTTCCTTCTTGAGACAATTACAGTTCTTTATAAATAAAAATTTTGTAATCACATATGCATGCATATAGCTCAGTTGTTGAATATGTTATACAAAATTGTATTAACATAAATATATTATTTTAATAGAATTTGTATTGAAAAAATGCTTATATAATTTTATTTAGCCCAAGACCTGTAGGTAAAGGTGTAGAAGGACTTGCACGAGTTGGATCCCGAGCAGCACTTTCATTTGCGTTTGCTTTCCTTCGTAGAGCCTGGAGGTCAGGTAGGTCTACGCTTGAGCATGTTACATATATTTTTGATTTGCTCATTCAAGCATTTGTGTGTGTTAAGTATTTGCATAGAACTATACATTTATAAATTAGAGATTTGCATAATGGCGTTATGTTCACGTGGTGCTATGCCCGACAATGCCGTTGCTGATCAAAGCCATCTGGGCCAGTACCAATACTGTGTTGTGCTGGGATATTTTATACTTACGAGGGCAAATTGGGATTTCATGAAGGGGAATGTATTTTTAGTGCCAGATTTCAGAAAAGTTAGATATATTCTTCAGACAAGGTCAATACACTGCATTAGTACATGATAGTGGCAGCTTAGAAAGAGTGTGAAGTATGAAACTTGTGTTTAGTTGGTGTGCTTGTCAGCAATTGTCAAATTGCAGAGGTTGGCAGAATTGTCACCTGTGCCACTTTAACCTGCCTGTTTGTCTCAGTCTGCAGTGTTTGTTCATATGGCGGGTGGTTGGTTTAATCTTTGTCCAGCCAACTCTAGTTCTTCTCATTTCCTCAGTGGATACATAGTGGGATGAGTTGGTTTAAGAGTTGTCTTACTGAACGTTTTTTTTGGTGAAGCTTTCTTTAAGATCTTGCAGTTAAAATGTTCATGTGAAAATCAAAAACTTTGTATATGTTAAATAACTTGTAATCTTGTGGTTGAAAAAAACCCCCACAAAATATTGTGTGCAGCAATTTGAAGATGGGAATGTAACTACTATTACCGTGTTCCTTAGGCGAAGATGCAGACCTGTGCAGTGAATTGTTACAGGAATCACTTGATGCACTGCGAGCTCTACCAGAGGCGTCCCTTTTTGATGAAGGGACTGTATCTTCTGTATGGCTGGAAGTGGTAGAAAGAGCTACGAAATTCCTAAGGTCTGTTGTGACTGGGTAAGTTTCTTTTCTTGAGCATTGCTGAAGTAGCTGTTAAACAGCAAACTTGCATCTCTTAGTAGCTGGTAGTATAAAGATGGTACCTTACAGAAGACTAAAAAGATTGCTTTCCTTTTCTGACGTTGTTGTACAGGCAAGCAAAAAATTAATGAACTGTTGAAATGATGCTTTTAAATATGGTTTAATTATTTTAGCTGTTTAAGAAAAATCTGAATTTGAGTGTTCTGAATCACTGCGTGTAGACTTTTCCAAAGGATAGTGTTTCACTAATGTAAATATATCTCATGGAGTGCTTTGGGAATATTATGTATGTGCACACTTAATTGTGCCTTTCTAGTGCAGTAAAATAATGCAGACTTGTGTGCATGAGGGAAAATACACTCATATTGGACTTTGAGCCCTCCACTGCTTTTTCCTTTTATTTAAGTAGGCTTAGAGTTACCTTTTTACATTAGTTACTAGAAATTAATTGTCTTTTGAATACTGGAATTACATCCTTACAGTACCTATCATGAAACGTACCTGAATTTCACCTTGAAAAATGTTTTCCCTGTTCCTGGCTTGTTTAATAGAGCTACAGATACTGAAACTTGGGGCAATTTTAAAGCCTAGCTGCCACTCTAAAACTCGATCTTCTTTGGAAATGTTTGGGCTTTTTTTCTCAGCTGCTTTCATCACCAGTTTTATAATTTTCTGTAAGTTTAGTGGTTCTTGGGGTGTTGTAGATCTTTTGGTAAGCAATTACATATTATTTCCTATTACTTAATGTATACTGTTTGACTTTTAAATAGGGATGTGCATGGAGCTCCCAGTACCAAAGGTCCAGGAAACATTCCTTTACAAGACCAGCACTTGGCACTTGCCATATTGCTTGAACTGGCAGTGCAGAGGGGTACACTAAGGTGAGAAGCAGGAGCATCTGATATTTAACCATCATTGTCTGTTGGAATGGCCTGAGCAGTGCCTGTCTTCTGTTTCACGGGTTTGGGTATAATGTAATAAATGTGGTTCGAAGCGTGTGAACCTTTTCTGTAATGCACTAGCAATTGAGATCTAATATTCTCTAGATTGCAAAATGTGTCTTTCATATTTTGATAATCTGTTTAAAATGGTAAACCTTGACATCTGATATTGCTAAAATTTAAGTTGTAGAAAGTGAATTATAATTATAGGATAACCTAAACCAGTATTTTTAGGAATACATATTAATAGGTGGTGTTAACTCCCTCTTTCAGCCAAATGTTGTCTGCAGTGATGTTATTGCTTCAACTTTGGGATAACGGAACAAGGGAAACGGATAATGAGCGATCTGCACAGGGAACGAGTGCACCCCTTCTACCTTTGCTACAAAGATTTCAGAGTATAATATGTAACAAAGACATGCCCAATACAGAGGAAGAGATTCAGGTACTCCCCCCTGGGTTATTTGAAGGGGGTGTTATGTTGGAATAAAATTTCATTTGCCTGGCTAAAATAATGATAAAATTATCCAACCAAAACTGGTGGTGGTGTAAGATGTATATACACCAATGTTGTTTGATTTTCATGTGTACATTTGAGTTTTTTTAGGTAGGAGGAAGAATGTCACAGTATGGTTAGAGATAAATGTTATGTTTCATAGTTAATGTTGTTGTGATAATTATCTTAGATGTGGCCAAGTAACTTTTCTACCTATCTGGATTGTTTTTATTTAGCTGTGTTTGAAGGTACTTGAACTATGACTCTTAGTGCAAATTATTGAGGTTAATAAAACATAGTAAATCAATTTTATTATGCTTGAAGCTTTATATTCACAATCTGTTTTCTGAAAAATGCATGTTTTGAATTTTTCTTTACTGTTAAAAAAAGGAAGTGCAGAGTTAATTCATTTTCTCTTAAACTTGTGCAGATACTCATCATGTCTAAATAATATTGTGTATGTTTAGTGGCATAGATACACCTTGAATTCTTCTGACTGCTCCTTTTTCTTTTGTAGCTCCTGACTTACCCTCTAAGTCCAAACGAAAGTTTTCTAAGGTATCTGACTTTGCCACAGGACAATGAGCTGGCGATTGATCTGAGACAAACAGCTGTGGTGATTATGGCCCATTTAGATCGTTTAGCCACCCCATGTATGCCTCCACAGTGTAGCTCTCCTACATCTCATAAGGTAACTGTTTGCAATGTCAGATTTAGTAAGATCTTTTCCCTGAAAGCATAACTGATTTTTCAGAATGGAAGGAAAATGACTCCTAAGATTATTCAAATTTTTGATTTTCACAGGGTAACTCAGAGTTGCTGAAATTTGTCTTACTTGGGTATTTTTTATTTCATCAGCCCTTTTTTAGTCAGCCTTGGAGTACAAATTTTACTTTTGGTTTGTGAAACATTCTTTCTTATCACACTGTGGATAATTCTGCCATATTTTGAGCTGTTCCCTGTGTTTATCAGAGTAAATTCTCAAGACCAGACTTTATAAATGTTGGGGGTCTAACAAATTAAAAAAATAAGGAAAAAACTAAATGCTAAACTTCCCAACTTGAAAAATCTCTGAACAGTTTCTGTAGATATTTATAGCTCATTCAGTATCAAACTGAACTGAATATGATGCATGCAAGTCTTTATTTTTGATATCTTCTAATTAAGTAGGTTTTACTGACTACTGTCTCAGATTTGACTATGTTTTGATTTAAAGGTTTAAAAACTAATCTGCTCTATGCATTTTATTGTGTATTTCAAAATTAGTGCTTACAGAATTTCTTATTTTCTAGGGATCACTGCAAGAGGTCATTGCTTGGGGATTAATAGGTTGGAAATATTATGCTAATGTGAGTGGTCCAATTCAGTGTGAAGGACTGGCCAACCTTGGTGTTGTACAGGTTGCCTGTGCAGAGAAACGCTTTCTGATATTATCTAGAAATGGAAGAGTTTATACACAAGCATACAACAGCGATACTCTGGTGAGAGTTTTTTACATGGTTTTAAAGATTTGTTCTCTTTGTATTACTTCATAGCATAAGTCTACTCCTTTAACTGTTTACAGTTTTTTGGAAGACTAGGTGGAGACATGCTGATTTTTGTGAGCTTTTATGGTGTTGTGTTTGAACTTCCAGGAATAGTGTGTTTTGTCTCCTTTATTGATTTGATGAAATACATGTGGTTTCTGTAATTTCAATCAGGCTAGAGGTTATGGATACAATGATAATTGTTTTTATTGGTATGCTGGCCTTGGTAACAACTTCAGAAAGTGGCAGATATGAAATGAATTTTACTCTGGTGATGTAACTGTGCCCAAGCTGAGTAGTTTCTCAAACAAAAATACACTGTAAGAGAAGCATTTGTCATTGAGATAGCCTGTAATGTTAAGATAAACACTATTTGCATATGTACTGAAGACATTATAAAAATGGGAACAAAATAATTTCAAAGCATTGCTTTTGTCAGATTTGACCTTTATTTTTTCTTTGTACCTTCACCTCCTTCAAATTCACAGTTTTTGATATAACCTAGTTATTCTGTATATAGGCAAGTGAGGGAAATTGTCAGCAGTTTTTGTAAGCGTGTTTCTTTTGCTTGGTTCACAGGGACCACAGCTGGTGCAGAGTTTAGCTTCCAGGAATATTGTGAAGATAGCAGCACATTCAGATGGGCATCATTATCTGGCTTTGTCAGCAAATGGTGAAGTTTTCTCTTGGGGTTGTGGAGATGGTGGAAGACTAGGTCATGGGGATACAGTGTATGTATTAAAAGTAACCATAACATTTATTTGCCAGTGTTTTGCATTCATAGTAAAAATTACTGTGTTGTGTATGTAAGCATGCTCAACATGTGACATTCATCTCTTTTATGAACAGAAGTTGCATTCTCCTGATGTGTTTTCCGTCTGTAATATTCCCAGTTCTCTATTAATGCTACTTTCTGAAATACTCTTAGACAGAGGGTGTAGTAGTGTTTGTACTGTTATTAGGCCTTTTATGAATGGTTTTATGGATCCACAGCATATTTTCCCTGAAACATTGACTCACATGTTGGAGTGGGGTTGTCATTTTCTGTGCACTCATGTTGTATATCATTCCATTTTCCTTGTGTGTCAGACAATGGCATTAGTGTCTTGCTTTTGCATAGTAGCAGTCTTCAGCAACAGTGTTGTGTAGGGAGTGTGCATCAATAAATTTTAGAGATTTTAAGTGTCTTCCCCCAATGCTGAATTCCTTATAAAACAAGGGAGATACTACACAAGGGTTGTCAGTGTCGTGAAATTAATTGTTGAAATACAGTAATTAAAGATAATGCTTTTAACAATGAAATATTTTTTTATAAGGGTTGCATTAGTTCAGTTGGAAACAGAATTCACAGTTGTTGGACTTTTCCTTCAGTGGTTTGGATGTTGTTGAACAATCTGAATTTAATTTTGGCTTGTAGCTCTGTTTATATCTTGATACTTCAGACTAGTAATAAGGCTTGCAGGCAGAATTGTAGCAATTGTTTCTAACAAGTAAGCCACACCTTTTATTAACTACTCATCAGATCACCTTTATGGAAATATGTCACCTTCTCTTTAAATAGCCCCCTGGAGGAACCTAAGATGATATCTGCTCTATCTGGGAAGCAAGCTGGAAAACATGTTGTTCATATTGCATGTGGAAGCACCTATAGTGCGGCCATTACTGCTGAAGGAGAGCTGTATACGTGGGGACGAGGAAACTATGGCAGGCTTGGTCATGGTAAGTTAGTTGATACCTTCAGATAAGTTGTTAAAGAATTGTTTAGTGCCTGTGTCAAATGATCTTTCATCCAACTTACCTGAAGCTGATTTGAGAACCTTAGTGGGCTTTGTATGAATTGAAACCCACTAAATTTCTTTGACTTACCTGAAAATAAGCAACTGGATGGAGAAGAAAAATCTACAGCATTCTCTGTTCCTTTCCATGTGAAACTAAGACTATTTCGTGGGTTAAATCCATGTTAGATACCTAAGAAACTATATGAAAACTTAATCACGATGCTCAGATCTGAAAACAAAACCATATCAATGCCCCCCCACGCCCATGTAACAAAACATCCAAAAGCAAACAAACAAACAAACAAAAAAAGAAAAGAACATAGTAGGCCTTCTCAATTTTTGCTTCTCATAGAACTGCTTTGTCTTGCAGGTTCCAGTGAAGATCAGACCATCCCAATGCTGGTCACGGGATTAAAAGGACTCAAAGTTATTGATGTGTCCTGTGGGAGTGGAGATGCTCAGACTCTTGCAGTTACTGAAAATGGTTAGTAGCAAAATGAAACTTAAAATTTTGAGTAAGCTTACCTTTTCTTCCTTTCATTCAGAAGATACTTATACTGCAAATACGCTTATTTCTAGTGGCTTGAATTCGGTAAGAATTTAAAACTGAAATTCTTTCTTGGGAAATAAATGTGAATACATCTATACATTTTGCATACAGTGTATGAACATATATTTCTGTGCATAGATATGCAGTATGTTTATTATGAATATGTGATGGTATATATATTTTATGGTATTTATTACATTTAAAATATCCATGTAAATATAAAATAGACACACAAATATTACATCTGTGTACTTATGTGTCTAAATTCTATTTATTACTGTATAAATGCAAATAACTCATGTTGTTGCAACAGCCAGAATTTTGAGTAGGAGAGCTACCTGTGTTGATCCATTGAAAGTGCTGTGTTAAAATTCTGCTTCCCAACATCCCTGAGCAAGCTGTCTAGGATGAGACAGCTTTGAAGCCCAAATTTCATTGGGTGAGGTTATGCCCAAAGTAATCCCTTGGAAATAAGATAGTTCTCAGAAGCTAGTTCTTCTTTTAAAATATTGCTGGTTAATATGATGTGCAATATTTAAAAACTGAAACATTTGCTCATAAAGGAAATGGAAACCCAGATTTTATCCATTTTTTTTCCTTTTGGTCTCTACCTTGCATGCTTCCATTGCTTATCAGAATACCTTAGGGATTGCTTATGCACGTAGAGATACCTGCACACAACGCATCAGAATGTAAAACAAGGCTTTCCTTTTGCACATATGTGGCTTAATAAAATTATGTTTGGACCATAATTTTATTTAATACAGATACAGAATGACTTGAATATTTCTAAGTTCCTACATCAGGACTTAGATTTAGTAGTGTATTTCAAAAAACGTGGTAGACAATGGCACTCTTTTTTGTTCCATTTTGAGAAATGCTTCAATGATAAAAACTGAAAAGTAAGACAAGTTTTGCAGACAATTTGGCCATTTAATGTGGAAAAGATTTTGCAAGTTATTGTAAATAATAAAGCAGTTTTTAACTTGCTTGATATACAGTAAATCCTATGCTTCATATGTTTTTAAGAAGGACTTTCAGTACACTGATAAATTTTCAGTGCATGTTATGTGTTACTTTTTATGTTTAATTTTATTGACACGAACACTTTTCAAATCTTATTCTTCCTTCTTATTTTCAAAAAAAATTAGAAATTAACTAGTAACTGCTATTCTTAAAAAACAATTTAAAAATTGTACTTATTACAGAATCTCAGATTTTTAAGAACTTACTTGTCAAAACAGATAACTTCATTACATAAAAAACCAGTGCACTATTTTTTGTTTTCTTTCTCTTGACTTAAAGGTCAAGTGTGGTCTTGGGGTGATGGAGATTATGGAAAACTGGGAAGAGGAGGCAGTGATGGTTGCAAGACTCCTAAGTTGATAGAAAAACTTCAAGATCTGGACATTGTGAAAGTTCGCTGTGGGAGTCAGTTTTCCATTGCATTGACCAAAGATGGCCAGGTCTACACCTGGGGAAAGGGTGACAGTCAGAGACTTGGGCATGGCACGGAAGAGCATGTTCGATATCCCAAACTGCTGGAAGGCTTGAAAGGTAATTATCAGAGCTGGGAATATTCCAAAGTTCTTTTTGCTGTTGGTGGAGTTCGTTACTGGACACAAATGAACTAAACTTAAAAATGACGATACCGTGTACGCAGTTTTATTTGTTCCTGGTTGCATTGGAAAAGGCAGTAGTGCATGTTTCCCATCATTTCTGCATTTACACCTTTGAGATTTTAGCAGACCTGGAGACACTTTTATGACTACTTTAAATGTTACTTGTCTTGTGTTTTCTTTATTCCTACTGGTTTTCTTTTATTAGGTTCACAGAAATGCTTACTTAAAGCAAGTATTTTTGCATTGTCATGCAAGTATATATCATATGCTTATATTAAGGCATGTGAATGGAATAAATGAAAATCACAGGCAACAAGTAGTGTTAAAGTTGTGTATTTTTGACTAGTTTGTAGCAGAGTGAAGATTGTTTCTTTTATTTGTGAGAAACCTGGGTTCTGTGGGGGGAGGATGAGGAAGAAACCTTTTGCTTTTCTCTATCTTTCGTAAAATTGTTATTCATATATGTTGAATGATCTAATTGAAAATAGCTTCTGAACTAACGACTACGAATAACTTTACAGTCTCTCATCGTAGATGAGGAGATCTTTTAATAAATCTATCCTGAAAAGGTTTTGAAGTAGCAGGAACACAGAGTTGAACTCTTCTTTTTTTTTAAAAAAAAACTTTTTAACTTTTGTACTTAAGCTATCTCTTATGAATCTCAAATATTTCTTTGCTTTATCCTTTGCTGTACTCTTCCAATCCACTATTAGAGGAAAGGTGTGGCTCTTGACATCCATAATATGTTAAGTATGGTTCCAATTAGCAGTTTTCCTTATCTCTGATATTTTTCTGTCAGTGATTGTAATGTTGAAGTTATATTTTCAATATTTGACTTCCAGGAAAAAAAGTGATAGATGTGGCAGCTGGATCGACCCATTGTTTAGCATTGACCGAAGATAGTGAAGTGCATAGCTGGGGGAGCAATGATCAGTGTCAACATTTTGATACTTTGCGTATCACCAAGCCAGAGCCTGCAGCTCTCCCAGGATTAGACACAAAGCATATCGTTGGAATTGCTTGTGGGCCTGCTCAGGTAAGTTTTATTTTTGAATGATTTGGTTTTGTCTCCCACTGAGATTAGTTCTGTACTCTAATCCCAGTCCCCCTTTCTGTGCTTGCCTGACTTTTCACTTTTATTACAAATCAGTGAAGACTTGGAAAAAAAACAAATCTTGTGCAGTTCTTCTGCCAAAAAGGGGTGTCCAGCTTTCCCTCTGAGTATTCTGACAAGTAGCTATTTACCTGCTTTATTTTGTCTGGTACAGCAGTTGAGGAGTTGTCAAGCAGAATGTTTCCTGCAGCAAAGATAGTGAGATATCTGGACTGGCATGACAGCACTTTGGAAAATTTGATAAGAGAGTTCTGGATTGATAGAGTTTTATGTATGTTTCCAAGGATGCAAGTGGAGGCTTCTCCTCAACAACTGTGCTGGTATTATTTCTGCGTCTTCTATTGCTGTTTGAAGGCAGATGTTAGCTTTACACTCCTATCTCTAATCAGTGCCATCTTGTATTTAGGAAGTAACTAACTGTGGAACTCTGTCTGCTGTTTCGATTTATAGAGTTTTGCTTGGTCATCATGTTCAGAATGGTCAATAGGCTTGCGGGTGCCTTTTGTGGTGGATGTTTGCCCCATGACATTTGAGCAACTAGATCTGCTACTAAGACAAGTGACAGAGGGAATGGATGGATCCTCTGACTGGCCCCCTCCTCAGGAAAAGGAGTGTATGGCTGTGGCAACATTAAATCTTCTGAGGCTTCAGGTACCTTCAGTTTCTTACACATTAAGCAGTAACTGAGCTAAATGTTTTCAGTAGATTGCTTGGATGAAAATAGTGAACTTAATGTGCATTAAAACACTTTTATTGATTTTTAAAAAGTGAAATAATTACAGTGTCACTTTTACTCATTGAAATTTGGCAGCTAGTGGTTGTGGTTTTTTCTTGTTGACAGCTTTTGGGTTTCATTAAAAATGAGCTATAAAAATGATATCTAAATGGATTAGGCTTTGTATACGCACTGATTTTGAGCATTTCTATGACTTTTAGATAACGTTTTTAAGAGTGAATGTCCTCTTAATTAGTGTCAGAAAATGTACTGCTTTTTCTAGCATAGTTGTAGGTAGAAACAAATTAGGTTATTGTTTAGGTTTAGTTCAGAACTTCAGGGTTCACAGCTACTGTTCATAATTTATGAGTATTGGTTTAAATTTGCATTGTGTTTGGGCAAGCCAAACCTGTTAGATTTGTAGATGAAAATTTTTATCTTGGTCAGTGAACTTACTCAATTGCTCCAGGATTGACTTTTCCCCCACCCCTGCCAAGTTAATATCTCTTCTTAATTAAAATCTGCTTTTCCCCCCCTCCCCCTGTTTTTCAGCTTCATGCTGCCATTAGTCATCAGGTGGATCCAGAATGCCTTGGCTTAGGTTTGGGCAGTATCCTGCTCAACAGCCTGAAACAGACAGTGGTAACACTGGCAAGCAATGCTGGGGTCCTTAATACGGTGCAGTCGGCTGCTCAAGCAGTGCTGCAGAGTGGATGGTCTGTGTTACTGCCAACAGCGGAAGAGCGGGCTAGGGCGCTCTCAGCGCTCTTACCCAGTGCAGGTTGGTCCTGAGGTTTAAACCTATTTGCTTGGCGCTTGCATTTTGAGTTCACTAATAGCTTCTCCTGTTCTTAGTTTCAGGAAATGAAATGAACGTAAGCCCAGGACGCAGATTTATGATTGACCTCTTGGTGGGCAGCTTGATGGCTGATGGAGGCTTAGAGTCTGCGCTAAATGCTGCCATCACTGCAGAAATTCAGGTATGTTTCAGCAGCTTTGCAGTTCAGGTTCTTCTGCGGCAGACTGGATTTGTTACTTTTATAAATACAGAGTAAATATTCATTCAGTTGTGAACTGTGCAGCAGCTGCTGTCATGTTTTCACCATGGTTTTGTGGAGTTTTTTTGCTCTTGTTTGCCTTTACCACCTCTCATTGCTCCCTTACCCTTTCTTTTTATATTATAATTGCCTTAAAAAAACTGTGCCCACATGGTTGCCATGGAATATACAATGCACATTTTGTCTGTTAGGAATTGTTTCATTTCTGGCATAGGTAAAAGTAACTTGGTCTTTTTACTATGAATACATGTTAGGAAAACGTTTCATAATCAGAGTGGAAGTTGGTATGTTTTCCTTAACTTGATTTGCTTTTTTAGGATATTGAAGCAAAAAAAGAAGCACAGAAAGAAAAAGAAATTGATGAACAAGAAGCAAATGCATCAACGCTTCATAGGAGCAGAACTCCATTGGACAAAGACCTTATTAATACTGGAATCTATGAATCTGCAGGAAAACAGAGTTTACCATTAGTTCAGTTAATTCAGCAGTTACTAAGGTAATTGCTTTGAATTTTTCTTTGACTCTTGTACAGAAGATGTATTTAGATGTTTATGAACTAGTCAACTAAGGGCTGGTTAATTTTGGCTAGCAAATAAGGTCTCCTGTTAGCATTTTTAGCTCCTCAGAATTCAAAATATTGAACATTCTCCTAATGTGTCTGTAGTTCTACTGTTTCATGTTTGCTAAGAAGCAATGTTCTATACTTAATTACCCAATTTTAGAGAGACTTACTGCCTCACTCTAATGGATTCTGATACTTATTCCTTTAGTCTGAAAGTTTTTGTACCAAATATAGGACAAATGTTCGAAAACCTGTCCTTACAAAATAGGAGAATAACCATGAATTTATTTAGAACTGAATGTTTTGCTTCAAGGAGACTGTATCTGGAGCTGTAAGTGGGGAAGAAACCTGAATTTTAAATTCTTGACTCAGAGAGTTGTGAATATATAACCAATAGTGTGCTGAGAACAAAACTTCTTTATGTCAGCTAGAGGAGTATTTAACATATGGCATGTATAGCAGGAAGTAATTATGAGCTTACCAAGAAATTTATTGTCTTTTTTCACTTAATTGTGATGGCAACCATATAATTTAATCAATACTTAGACTATTTTGAGCTATGCGTAGTCATGACTTTCACTGCAGCCTTTCAGTGAAAATTGTCAGACTGTGTTTTGTAGTGAGTGACAAAATGCACAAACTTGGTATTTTTACAAATCCTGTTAAACAAAATGTATCCACAAAACCATTGACTTTTTGAGTACTACAGTGCAAAGAAGTGAACATTCTATGAAGAAACTTTTGCATAGGCTTCTTATATATTTGTGTGAAATTTTAGCAAAAGCTTAACCCATGTTTCTGTGTGGACTGTCTTCACTCTGAGCTCCCTCTAAGTACTTTATGATACTTTTATACCACTTAGGAACATTGCTTCACAGACAATAGCCAAACTAAAGGATGTTGCTCGTCGTATTTCTTCCTGCATGGACCAAGAACTTTATAGCAAGGAGAGATCTGCTTCTCTGGACCTGTTACTCCGTTTCCAGCGTCTGCTTGTTAGTAAACTTTACCCAGCAGATTGTGTTGGACAGGTCCCTAATACATACAGTAAGTTATTGTTGAAAAAAAAAAAAATGCCCTGCCCTCTCCTCACAGATTTCTGTAATAATTTTTACAGGATATCAGTTTGTTACTGTAATTTATCTTCCTGTCTCATTTGTGAGCCTAGTTGCTGAGTCTGTCTGAACAGTGTTGGAAAGTAGTTGATTTGTTTTCTGTAAATGAAAATTTTTCTTTGTTAGATAAAAGGGTCTAGATAATAAACTCGCCATAAATTTTTAAAAATATGTGGTTTCTTAATTTAGTGCTAATACTTAGTGACATCATTTCAGAAGGGTTTAAGAGCTTTTGAAGCCTGTTACTTAAATACAATTGTGTGATGGTTTTCTGTGCTCTTCCTCCTTTTTATATAGGTCCTGATCTCTTAGGTGTTGGTTCATTACTGAAGAAATACAGTGCTCTTCTGTGCACACACATTGGTGATATACTTCCTGTGGCAACCAGCATTGCTTCTACTAGTCATAGGCATTTTGCAGAAGTGTCTCGTGTCGTGGATGGAGATTTAACGGGTGGGTTTTGTTGTCCTTCTTTTCTTCCCTGTGGAATTTTAAAGTTAAATTGTAGACATTCTTGAAAGTTCTAAATGACTAAAAAGGAGGCAGTTTAATATTTTGATTGATGGGAGAGAAGGAAGGCAAGAGCTTTGTACTAAAAGAGTAATAGAAGGCAGAATATATTGCTGGTGATTTACTTCTGTGATGCAATGAACGTAAATCTTGAACTAAATGTGAGTATCTTCTGTGTGTTCTCTTTTAGGCATTCTTCTTCCAGAATTGGTGGTTTCTATAGTGCTACTCCTCAGTAAAAATGCTGGATTAATGCAGGAAGCTGGTGCTATCCCTCTGTTGGCTGGCTTGCTAGAACATTTAGACAGATTTAACCATTTAGCCCCTGGAAAGGAAAGGGATGACAATGAGGATTTAGCATGGCCAGGAATAATGGGTATGTACCAGTAGCACCTGGACTGTTTGTTTATGTTTTCATAAAGTAGCTACATAAAAAAGGTGACTGTTCATGAACTACTCACAGAAAGGGAATTGTACTTTACAAATTTTAAAGAAGTTACGTATGGAGAGGTAGGATAAGCAGAGTACAGATGCAACTTTTTCAAGAAGTAGTTCACGTAATTTTGCATTTTGAGTGTGAAAAGTTGCAATGAAAACATTAGTAACAAAATGCCTAGAGGTACTGCTTAAGTCTGTCTGTAACATAAAGGGTGAGTAATATGAAAGCTTTGAAATAAGGAATTTATATTTTCTCAGGGCACTTCATAATATGAACTGCATCTGTGGTCAAAAGAGAAGCTTCTTTTATATTAAAAAAATCTGCATTTAGACTGAAATTAAATATACAGCAAATGCCTTGCAGGCAAGTGAGTAATAAAACTGAAGGAATTTGAAGAAAGAACTGATTAGAGCAGTGATTTGCCAGAACACTGATTGTTCTGCTCCACCTCCACACAAAACAGCCATATAATTGGGCAATGCTAGGTCTTTGACAGTGTGACATTAGAGATTAGTGCATAAAAGAACACGGAACACAGACAATTTAATTGCATAATATGTAGGCAGGAACATATTAATAGCCATTTTGACTTTTGAGCATATCGAAAACTAAGCAGCCTTTAAACAGAAGTGAAGAATTTGATTAGGCAGCTATTAAAAGAATGTTCACAAAAAAACTTACTTTCTGGTTTTCTGTTGATAAATTCTTTTTTATACCTGTAGGTTCATTTTTTACTGGCCAGAGTTGCAGAAATAATGAGGAGGTGACACTTATACGTAAGGCTGATCTAGAGAACCATAACAAAGATGGAGGATTCTGGACAGTGATTGATGGGAAAGTGTATGATATAAAGGACTTTCAAACCCAGTCTTTAACTGGAAGTAGCATACTTGGTGAGCATTTTCATCTGACTTAGACACAGATTACTTCTGTTTCAAGACTAGATGAAATGAACAGATTCTTAGTTATTATATTGACTGTCTCATTCTTTCATTAGCTCAGTTTGCGGGTGAGGACCCAGTTGTTGCTTTGGAAGCTGCTTTGCAATTTGAGGATACACGGGAATCCATGCATGCTTTCTGTGTTGGCCAATATATAGAGGTAAAAATGTTATTAAAGGGTAAATCCTTTCTAAAGTAAAGTATTACCTTGCTTTCAAAATTCTTGTTGAAGCTCAGTTCTACCTTTCAACTCCTATTTCTTTTACTTAGCCTGACCAGGAAGTGATTACAACACCAGATCTCAGTACTTTGTCATCACCTCTAATAGACACAGAACGGAATTTGGGTCTTCTCCTTGGACTACACGCTTCCTACCTGGCAATGAGCACACCACTTTCTCCTCTGGAAATTGAATGTGCCAGTAAGCAGAACTTCATTTGGAGCTTAAATAAGTGATAAATACTTGTCAAAGCATGCAAAAAGACGACAAAAGACAAACAAATTAACTGAAAATCTAGCTCTTCTTTAATCTCGCTGTCTGCTGCAGAAGTTTTTTATTCTTAACATTAATTACCACGCTCGTCAAGGTCCAGTAATTTGCAAGATGTAAAGGGGATTAGATACTTTCTAACAGTTAAATATCCAGAATTTCATAATATACAACATAGAATATTGGAAAAGAGACTGTATAGCACAGTTATCTCACTAATTTATTTCAGCAAATGGGAGAGTTGCTAAAACTTATTTCAAACTGTGAATGCATTTTATTAGAGGAAATTGTTTATATCTTAGTCTTTGATCAGAATATACACTTCTATTTTCTTTATTTTAGAATGGTTGAAGTCATCTATCTTTTCTGGAGGCTTGCAAACTAGTCAGATTCATTACAGTTACAATGAGGAAAAAGATGAAGACCATTGCAGTTCACCTGGTAACACTACCCCAAATAAATCAAAACTATATACGCATCGATTAACTTTGAGTGACCATTCACAACCTTTCCTCCAAGCTATCGCAGATAATAATATTCAGGATCACACTGTGAAGGTAAGCCCTTAGGAGTTCTGTGCACAAAAAGTGTTGATGAAGGGCGATGGTGGTGGTGAAATTCTCCAGAAGTTAGAGCAAAACAATTGAAAAAGTTATTTCAGAATTACTTTATATGAAAGGAGTGGTTGAGTACTACTAATTGATAAAATTTGTATGTTTCACTTAATAGCGTAACAGTACTTTTTTCCTTTAGGTTTTTTTGTGAGGGATAACTAAAAAAAAAATTAATAATGCATTACTTTCCATGTCAAGTTTCAGTAGCATTGACAGATTCCACTCATCTCCAGTTGAACTAAGATGGAATTTTCTTTGTCAAGATGCAGATGTATTTTTTGTATCAGGTGTATGTATGTCTTTGTCTTAAAAGTTCCTCTGTGCCTTGGGGTTCATGTTTCACATAGTTGAAATTTGTAATATAAAAACCTCTGAAGATTTTCACTGATCACTGTCTTCTGTAATACTTTCAGATTTTCTAACCCTTTGAGTTCAGCTCCTTTATCAAAAAAAGTCCCAAATAAGTCCTTGGGAGAATAGGATAATGATAATGAGTCAGAAGACAGTTGAATATTGTTTTAGGTGACCTGAGTATCTCACAAAGAGATAAAAGCAGTAGTAGCTTTGTTCCTTGAGTCGTGTTGCTCTTCATACAGGTTGAAGGATAAAGGGTATTTGTAGTATTGGGTTGTAATTGCTATGTATTAAATAGTGCGTACTGTGTGTTGTATCTCACTTATGAATATTAGTTGTGGAGATTATTTGGTGTTACTGAAATGCTGTCTGTGGTATTTTGAGTCCTTTGGTTGCATTTTAAAACCAAATTTAAGTAGAGGCTGTTGTGTGTTTTTGTAGGACTTCTTGTGTCAAATAGAAAGATACTGTAAACAGTGTCACTTAACAACACCAATCACATTCCCTCCTGAGCATCCTGTGGAAGAAGTAGGACGTCTGTTACTATGTTGTCTTCTAAAGCATGAAGATTTGGGTAGGTAGGCTTGTGGTGTATATTTTAGGATCAGTTTAAACTCTGCTCTGGATGATTGTGGAAATGCATATTCAGATATTGTCTTTTACTGTTAAGGTCACGTGGCACTGTCTCTTGTTCATCCTGGTACCCTTGGAGTTGACCAAGTAAAGCACAAAACCTTACCAAAATCTGTAGTGGATGTGTGTCGTGTTGTCTACCAAGCAAAGTGCTCCCTGATTAAGGTAAGACTCTTACCTGCTGAAGTTTAGATTAATTTCCACTTGAAATGTTTTATTAAAAAGTTATATATTGTTCATTTTATTGTGTATTAGCGAATAACCTAATCTTTCAATGTCTTTTCTAGACCCATCAAGAACAGGGTCGTTCTTACAAGGAAGTCTGCGCTCCTGTCATTGAGCGTCTGAGATTCTTATTCAATGAACTACGTCCTGCAGTTTGCAATGATCTCTCTATAATGTCTAAATTTAAACTTCTCAGTTCCTTGCCCCGGTGGCGAAGGGTAGCTCAGAAAATCATCAGAGAAAAAAGGAAAAAAAGAGGTAACGCAGCATTAATGTTGTATTCTCTTTGACAAGATGAAAACCAATCTTATTTCATGGTTTGCTGCTGTTTGAGACTCTAGTTAGTTAAAGCACTGAAGCCGTTTGCTTTCTGCTGCGTTTTCTTCAAGTTTTCTAAACCAATGGTTGCATGACAGTTCCTACAGCAAGGGCTGGCAAACAAGAGTGTCAAGTTTATTTGGGCATGTTTCTTTGTGTTCCAGTGTGTTAAAAATGATCCTTCAATATCAGTACCTCTGAACTGGTTTTCATAAAGTTTGGCTGGAAGTGGCAACTTTTTAGAAATCATGTTTTGTTAAAGCAGTGTAGTCATAGAACTGTTCAACTGGAAATAAATTAATGTGGTGAACAGACACCAAAGTGCTTTTGAAGTTGGTCTTTAAAAGTAAAAGCATATTGCAGGTAATACCAGAGTTAATTTGGTAATAGTTGGACACAGAGTTCCGTTTTATTACAGGCATATCTTAAACATTCTGTGTGCTGAGGTTATCTTGAAAACCTAAAAATGTTACACTGTAAAATCTTATCAGATTACATGAAAGAATAGTACTTTTCTTTTTCTGTAGTGCCAAAAAAATCTGAATCTGCTGATGTAGAAGAATCCAAAATTGGAAACGAAGAAAGTGATTTGGAAGAACCTTGTGTGGTACCTCATAGCCCTGTACCTATAGATAAAAAACCGATACCAATCAAATCGCCCAAGGTAGGATGTCAGATTTTGAATCAACCTCATGAATAAAAATAACAAGAAGAAAGAATATGAGCTAAAGCATGATTGGTATAACTTGGCACTTAATGTTCTGGTAATTGTGTTTGGGATATATAATTAAATGTGGCATGTTGTTTCAGTGAAACCTGGAATAATTCTTAAAAATAAGCTTGTACTGTGTATTAAGCATATGTAAAGATACCTTCTCTAATTTTTAGATTATTGGTAATCTTAGATACAACTTCATTTCAGAATAAAATGTGATGAGTTACTTCATCCTTTTTTGAATATTAATGTGTTTGAAATTTTATGTAGCAATTGTGAACTAGATAATGAGTTACAAATAATACCAAGCTCTTCCCTGACCTTTGAAGAAGTTTCCTTTTTCTTTTTTTTTTTTTCCCTTCTAGTATTTTAAGTTTGGACATGGTTTTACATGAAATAACTTATATTTTTAGTAATTAAAACTTTTCAAACAACTTAATTTTAAACATGCTACCTTCCTGTTTTGCAGGATAAGTGGCAGCCAATTCTGAGTACAGTTACAGGTGTCCACAAATACAAGTGGCTGAAGCAAAATGTCCAAGGCTTGTATCCACAGTCTGCTCTCCTTAACACCATTGTTGAATTTGCACTTAAAGAAGAGCCGGTGGATGTAGAAAAAATGAGAAAATGTTTATTAAAACAGGTAAACTGGATGAAAATGGGCTTGCACATATTGACAGTTGACGTAAGTATGATAATTTATTTCTTCTCTTTCACAGTTGGAAAGAGCAGAAGTTCGTCTGGAGGGAATAGATACTATTCTGAAACTGGCAGCTAAAAATTTTTTGCTCCCTTCTGTGCAGTATGCTATGTTCTGTGGATGGCAGAGGCTTATTCCAGAAGGAGCCAATATAGGGTAAAACTTCTTGTTGCTTTTGCTTTCACAATTCTTCAATAAGAAAAAAAATGCTTATTTTTGTTGTTGTTGTTTTTCTGTGAAGGGAACCTCTTACTGACTGCTTGAAGGATGTTGATCTGATCCCACCATTTAACAGAATGCTGCTAGAAGTAACTTTCGGAAAGTTGTATGCATGGGCTATTCAGAATGTCCGGAACATCCTGCTAGATGCTAATGCAAAATTTAAAGAACTAGGTGAATCTCGTTTTATTGCTCTTGTCTGAGGAGAAAACTGTTTTAATTTAGTATTGTTGTTTGGGGGTTTTTTTGAAGTTCCCAATAATTGGGATGTTAAAATCGCTTCCTTTGTTTTGTGCTGAAAATTACTTCGACCTTCTGTCTGTGTGTTGTTCCAACTCCCCACCTTGACCCCATGTTAACTCGCTATTCAGTGTTTAAGAGTATGTTGATGATTTTCTGGCAGCAGGTGGTTGAATACTCATTAGTAATATTTTTACCATTAAAATGTAAATTATAAAAGGTTTCTTGGAACTTTACTTTGTAAGTTCTTAAAGCCACACAGGGAATAAAAAATGTTTTAAACCATCAATCAAATGGATCAATAACCTATTCTATTGTAGCTCCCAAATGTGAGCTGACTTTGTCATTTATGCTACTTTTGAATTAGGTCTGCAGCCTGTTCCTCTGCAAACAATTACTAACGAGAATCCAGCAGGACCAAGTCTCGGGACTATTCCTCAGGCACGTTTTCTGCTGGTCATGCTCAACATGTTGACACTGCAGCACGGTGCAAATACCTTGAGCCTCCTCCTGAATTCTGGCATGCTGGCGTTGACACAAACAACACTGCGGCTGATAGGTACGAGATCTTCTTGTTTCTTATTTGGAAGAAAGCATATGGTTTATAAATCTCCTTTGTTTTTTACCTGTTGGTGTACCCAAATTACAGAATGATTTTGCTAATTAAAGGTAGTGCTTAATGCTATTTAGCTTTACTCTGATATAAAAACCACACCTGTAAGTGTGATTGAGAAAGTTAATTCAACTCTAGCCTTTATTCAGACACAGTTTTTTTTCTATTAAGCCTTTGCTTTGGTCATCCTTTGCTAAAATTTGAGTTACAGAGTAGTTTTGGTGGAAACATTACAAATAAATTGAAAACGAAAATGTAAAATGAAAACATTAAAACCTGCCTACTCTCTACTCACTCTGTTTCATTTGTTCTGCACATTAAAAAACATTCCCAGTCTGCATATTTAAGCTTTCTTTTTTCTATTATAGGAAGTTCTGTGGTGTGTTTTGCCATGATTTCCATTACCATGCTTTTTCTCTTCTGGTTTTTTTAGATAATAGCAAGCATTTGTTCCTGCAACTTGTACTTAACTGCAGTGCTCGCTGATTTTTTTTTTTTTTAAATCTGTTTGTAGACCCATTGAGCCAATTGAATTATCATTACTCATGTCTCTCTTATTTGTCATTTATTTTTTTGTTCAAGCTCAAGTGTATAGATTCCTGTGCATTCAAAACCTAGTTTTCTAAAAGGTCGTTTGACTTGCCACCTGTTCAGTCAGCTTTCCCATTTATTACTGCTTTTATATGACAAAGTTCATGTATGACAAAGGTGCATACAAAAACTTGTAGCAGGTTTTGATTTTTTTTTTCCTGTAATTTTTTTGCCTCTTTAGGACCCAGTTCTGACAACATTGAAGAAGATATGATTGCCTCTTCTCATGGGGCTTCTGCCACTGTCCTAGAAGAGTCAAGAAAGGAAACCACACCTGTTCAGCTCCCTGTTTCTGGACCAGAGCTGGCAGCCATGATGAAAATTGGTACCAGAGTGGTGAGAGGGGTAGACTGGAAGTGGGGTGATCAGGTACAACTTATTTCATACACGTTTGGGTGTGTTACAATCTAAAATCTCTATTCAGTGGACTGTCTGTGAAGTTTCTGGTCATTCAAACTTAAGGGTCATTTTACATTTCAAAAACATTGAATTAAGAGTATGGGAATTTAGCAGAAAATAAGCCCCCTTGCATTCCAGATGGTCCTCAGAGATCACAGGGGCTGTGTGCACCTGGACTTGATTTCTGATTATAGTCAATTCAGCATTGTAAGTCTGGTTGAGTTTGAAAGAACTTGCACTAGCACAAATGCACAAATAGTGCAGTTTACCGAAGCAGTACTGTAGGTCTGATTGATTCAGTAAGGACTTGCACAATACAGGAAAAAAAAAATTGAAGCACCAGAAAAACAGGTTCAGGATGTGAACTCAGTTGGAAGAACAGAGTTCACCTAAAGACTTCCTTTCAGGGGGAGATACAATCTGTCACCAGATGTTGAGCAGGCAGAGATTTGTTTTTCCCCTTCTGCCTCTGAAGCCCCCCTTTTATGCCACAAATGTTGTCCTGTCCCAATGGAATGGAACAGTCCCATTATAGATGGGATTTAGTAACTTTGGTCCTACATGTGTCACATGTCCCATGTTCTCCTTCATCTGCATCCCATGGGGTGTGTCAGTTAATATGTTAACGGGGCTTAATGAGGATCTTTGTTACTTTTACTTAGTATTTATAGTTGACAAAAGAGGTAGAATAAACACTTTGGTCCTCCTCCATGTTACTGAAGTGGCAGCAGGGATTCTGACCTTCATCAAGGGATCTTTCTGTGCGTCTCCTTAGTGAACCAGAGTTTTAACAAGGCTTGTTTTTCACGGAGAAGGGAGTGTGGCTATTGGCTGGTACAGAGTTGTGGGTGGTCTTCTGTGCCTCACTGAAACAACACTGGGCCATGAAACCTCTGCTTCACACCAAAATCATTCAGTTGTTAGGCCTTGCTCGAGCCAGGTGCAGGATAAGCAAGAGGCCCAGCTCATGGTTTTTCCCAACCAGCCTCATTCGTCACCATCTTAAAGCTGCACTGTGCAATTCTGACCATTTACCACAAAAGACTTGGAGAATTAACATAAAATATAATAATTATTTGTTAAGCTTCATTTTTGGAGATGAAAATTCCCTTTACAGAGACAGTTCTGATTAACAGGAAATTGGATCATTTGTTTACTACAAAATTATACATTTCCAACTATGTAGGATATACTACTACTTAGGTAAGACATAAGTGATAGATAAAATAGATCTTAACATGAATGTCTAAACATGGAGTTTACTGGTGTGATTTCTTTTGAAGATTGTGAAATGCTTTCCAACTTCATGCAGATGCTGAAACATTATTGAATGTTTACTACCTCATCCTTAGGTTAGCAGCAAAAAATAGCAATTGCATTATTATCTTAAGCATTTGGGATCTGAATTAGTGTTGTTGATTGTGTAAATTGAACCTTTCTGTTCTGTCAGGATGGGCCCACACCAGGTTTGGGTCGTGTGATTGGAGAATTGGGAGAAGATGGCTGGATTAGGGTGCAGTGGGACACTGGAAGTACAAATTCTTACAGAATGGGGAAGGAGGGAAAATATGATCTCAAATTGGCTGAGCCACCGCCTGCAACGCAACCCACAACAGAGGATTCAGACACTGAGGATGATTCTGGTAAAAAAAAAAGTTTATTTATTTTAATAAAAAGAGGCACAGTTTTAGTTGAATTTCAAAATTGGTATCTTGTAATATGAAAATATTTCTTTCACCGGGAGCAAATGCTTCATCAAAGAAGATTCATTTAATAGGTGTACACTTCTGACCAGAATTTTTCTTAATGTGACTTTGCTATGAGAAAGGAGGATAGAAAGGATGGTATCAGATTTGTGGCGTATTCATGGGCCAAAGAGAACAGTATTATTAAATTGAAATAGTTTCAGTTACAGATAGCAGGAGGTATACATTTTAACAAATATTAAACTGGGTTTTTATATGGCCTAATTATACATCTAGTCACACTGTTTCCCTGTTCCTGGCACTGCTTTTGGAATTTCTTTTAAGCTGGGTATTGCTAGAGAATAACTTGAAAAGACATGCACAGAATATGTGGTTTAGATTTTGCTCTTGCAGTTGGAAATAAGGGGTCTTCTTCTGTCAAATTGTCTCAGAGAAAATATTTACCATAAATGATTCACATAGTGTTTGTTTCAGAACCTTTGTGAAATAAAATAACTCAGTATTAATGTATTCCTTTGCCTTTTGTGTCTCCCTTCAGAAGGAGAACAAGTTGAAAGGAATCTCCACCCTACTGCCATGATGCTGACAAGTACTGTGAACCTGTTGCAGACACTGTGTCTCTCTGCTGGTGTCCATGCTGAAGTCATGCAAAGTGATGCTACTAGGACTTTGTGTGGTCTACTCCGTATGCTTGTGGAGAGTGGAACAATAGATAAATCAGGTATTTTATGTAGAAGCAGTCTGATTCAGCTGTGTGCGTCTGTTTACCCTTTGTTGTCTTGTAAGTTTGTAAATCTTTTGTTACTACTTTTTAATCCTTTAAGGCCAAAGGCTAGAAAATGCGTTTTCAGAGCCTTAAAAATCTTAATTGTTAAAGGTAATGTAAGTGATCTTGAGCATTTGTAGAACATAAACAGTAAAGGCAGAAAAAATGCGTGAGATATGAATTGTTGGCTTAGGCAATTAATTTCTTAGCAGCCTTTTTCTATTTGACACAACAGTATGACTGTCATATTCCTTTTTGTAGCTTCTTTGTAATTTCAGAAGTAATGCTGTTAACTACTTTTAAGTGAAGAAATAGTATAATGATGAGAATCGTTTTAAAGACATATTTAATAAAATTAATTACAGGCTCTAAAACTGGAATTAATAGTTCATGTAAAGACAGTGGAGTAGCACAGTGTTCTGATTTGTCCAGAAAACCCCCCCCGTAGTGTATAGATGTAGCTGGTGGAAAAGTCAACTGTTACATGTATATATCTTTTTGTTTTTAGCTTCCTTGCCAAATAAATTGGTTTATAAAGAACAACATAGGAGTTGGTGCACGTTGGGATTCATTCGAAGCATAGCACTCATGCCTCAGATGTGCAGCACTCTTAGTACATCTCAATGGATAACTTTGCTAATGAAAATTGTTGAAGGGCATGAATCTTTCACTGCTGCTTCACTACAGAGACAGGTAATGTGTGTATTTCCAAATTACTTTGGTAGGCAATAAAGTTAGTAGACTTTAGTTGTCTTAAAAAAAAAGATGTATTTTAAAAAAACAGGTGGGAAATGTCCTTGAATCAGTTTTTAGTTAATTATAAGAAATAACATTTTTTTTATGTCGAGGATCACTATTTAAAAGATACACCCATAAGTTTTGGTCCTTTAGAATATACCGACTCCCTTGTTCTGTTGAAAGGAGAAAAAAGGTCAAAACAGTGTTCCAAAAATGTGTTCCAAAAACTCCCATGTAATGTTTCCTAGAAGATGAATAAAGAAAATAACAAGAAGATGGCTAGGAAAAATGTGGAATTTTAATAAAAGTTATGCAATTGTGTATTAGCTGTTGTCCCTCCTACCATAGTAAATGGCTAATATTATTTTAATTAAAATCTCTCTTAAGAAGCTACAGCTTTGCATCTTATTTTGGTATTGTATTTCCCTTTTCCTATTTGCTTTATTTCTTTTCTTTTTCCTTTTTCTTTCTTTTTCGCTTTTCATTCTTTAGCATCTTGTTAGTGCCTTTTTCATGAGACTGAAAAGCAACCTTACTGTAAAATAACCCTGCCAAGTTCAAGGTTTGGGGATCTAAAGATCATCTTGATCTTAATAAGGCATCAGCATTTTTTAACTGAAGCCTTGTATCATAAAGGCCTGTTCATTTTTGTATGATCTTCCAGCAAATTCTTACCAGTATTTTTAATATACTGAGACTTCTGTCATCACCCAGGATTTAGTACAGTAGAGTCATTTGTGCTGTTCAGGGAATACTTCAGGGAAATGACCATTCCTCATATACCAGCACCTAACTTAATAACAACGAAAAGATGAGACCTTGAAGTTCTAGAAGAAAAGAGTTCTCTTCACTCTTAGTCACTTGTATTGGTCTTCTGGGTAGAAAATGAAGCTCAAAACCTGAAATACTTCTGTTAAGAATGCGCAACCCCATCTGCTCTTAGATACTGCTGTGCTGCACCTTCCCCTGTTCGTCGTTAGTCCTGCACTGTCTCGGTATAGAGATGCCAACCTGTTCCTCTCTACTGTGTCGGAGGCCCTAGTTTCACAGGGACTGCTTTTGGGTGTCTCTGTGATTTGCTTTTTGCCTTCTTCTGCCATTCAGCTTTATATCTCGTGAATTTTAGCTATTACACCCTCGTGGCAGGACATTGGAAACTTTCATTCTGAAGTATAGCTTAGTACTAATTTCTGCATCTGGAATCTGAACAAAGCATCCCATTCTGTATTCCTGTTTCTCCTATCTGTTTTAGTAATTTACATTGTTTTTTCTCATGTCCCAAATATTTAAGAGGTTGGATTCAGTAATAAAATGTACCAGTAAAATTGTTACTGACTCTGAACTGTCACAACTTCTTTTAAAATATCCCTTAGTAAACTGAATATCAGTAGCTCTAATTTCCACAGCCAGAAAGAAATCAACATTGTAGAAAGAACTACAAAAGAAAACTAACTTTAAAAATGTTCTTCTTCTGTACTTAATATGTTTGAAAGTTTTTCGTATGTGGAGACTTAGAATAGAATAACACTAATTCTGTTCTCTTTTTAGATCCTTGCTGTACATTTATTGAAAGCAGTGCTTCCATCCTGGGATAAAAATGAAAGGTCAAGAGACATGAAATTCCTTGTGGAAAAACTGTTTGGATTTTTGGGGAGCCTACTTAGTACTTGTTCTTCAGATATTCCACTACTCAGAGGTAAAGGAATTTTCCCTCAGTGGTTTATTGTTACATATGGAAAACGTGTGCATTAAATGGTAACTGTTGTGCAATTACTTTGTCCTTCCAGAATCTACTCTGAGAAGGAGAAAGGCCAGGCCCCAAGCATCTCTAACTGCCACTCATAGTAGTACTTTAGCAGAAGAAATAGTGGCACTGCTGAGGACACTCCATTCGCTCAGCCAGTGGAATGGACTCATAAACAAGTACATCAACTCTCAGCTAACCTCCATCACCCACATCTTTGCAGGAAAACAGTCAGAAGGGGTAGTTTCCACGTTTTAAAATAAGCTCATTTTTATAGCAATATTTGTTTTGAAATTATAAACACTAAATATTTGTAAACAATATTAAGCTTAATTTTGAAACCATTTTTCTATTTTTATATATGTTTGTGTTATAATTTTTAAGTTGAAATATTTGTGATTAACTTTGTATTTTAAAGCAGATAGAAGTATATATTTTCTCCCTACAGTTAAATTTTATTGTTCTTTGTTAGGCTGTGTTGGATGACTACTTTCCTGACACTGAGAATCCAGAGGTGGGAGCTCTGATGGCAGTCTTGGCTGTGATTGGTGGCATAGACAGTCGCTTGAGACTGGGTGGACAAGTAGTTCATGATGAATTTGGAGAAGGCACAGTGACACGCATCACCCCAAAAGGGAAAATCACTGTACAGTTCTATGACATGCGGACATGTAGAGTGTGCCCTCTGAATCAGCTGAAACCAGTAAGTTTGCTTTATTGAGGCTTTAATACTGGGAAGGGTAAGGTTAAAATCTCTAATGTCGTGCAAAGAAGACGTTCTTTGTTCGATAAATACACTGACACTGAACGCATACGATGCTAGAATGCACAGCTTAAGATGGTCCTCGTGCAAACCTCTATAGGGCCTTTAAATCTCATTCTCACTTGTTGAGGAGGTGAAAGGAGGAGGGATTTAAGCTGAAGTTCTTTGACTTAAAGTAAAATCCCAAGTCATTACAATGTGATTTATAGCTCTTACATGAAATGAGCTTATTTGCGTTTAACTTGATTTACTAATTAATGTAGAAAGTCTTGGGTGTTTTCATTTGAATCTTGATTTGTTTGATATGGCATTAGTGAAAGCACGGGCCAAGTACCTGATCTGCTTCAGAGACCACAGTTCCTCCTTGTTCTGACGCTGTCCTGCCTTTTCATCATGTAGACCTGCAATTGTATGGTACAAATACAGACTTAGGAGCTGTGTAGGGAATAGAAATCCTCTGTAGCTGTTCCTGTGCAAGAGCAGTAAAGCAAATGCTACTTTTGTTCATCAGTTAATAACCATTGAAACTTCTGAATGATTTTGTAGGATTTTAGGAAAATGCTTACCTGCATTTTTTTTGTTTTGTCTGTTCTTCCCTCACTGTTTAGCTTCCAGTTGTGGCTTTTAATGTGAACAACTTGCCTTTCACTGAACCTATGCTATCCATTTGGGCTCAACTAGTGAATCTGGCTGGAAGTAAAATAGAAAAACAAAGAATGAAATCTCCCAATCAGGGTCTTTCAGGTACAACCGGGGCTTTTTACAATTTGTTTTGGTTGGAAGTAGATATATATACTCAGGGAAAAATACTGGTAACAGCGAACATATATAAGAAAAAGGATTTCCTGGAACCTTACATTTTTTCTTAGTCAACATTGAATAATATGCACTTATGAGACAAGTTTAGCTAGGAGATGAATTGCTCTGCATTGCAAGTGAAGTATCTTTTTTACTCTGATGAGAAAATGTAAGTAAGTTTAGGGGCTGAACTTCTTGTACTGTATTGTTTAAAACACTGAATCCATATAACATTTTAACTGCGTTTACTGTACTATCAACTGCATGACTACCAGGGTGTGAAAAGTAGGATGTGACTGTTTTTAATACCATGGGTTGTACAACGTGTACAGGCCTTCAATCCGTGTGCTGATCAAACTGTCTTTATCATCGGTATTTCACAAACTTTCGCACAGTGAGTTAAGATACAAACTGATGTTTGGGCTGAGGTTGTATGAATGATAATTTCTCTAATCCAATACAAGAGATTCCTAGCACTAATGGCTGCTTAATATTTCTGTTTAGGCCAAGTTGATCTGGATCTACTGCGATGCCAGCAATTAAAGCTGTACATACTGAAAGCAGGCAGAGCTCTGCTTTCTCACCAGGATACACTAAGGCAGATCTTATCTCAGCCGGCTGTTCAGGACTGTGCATTAAATCCTGCAGGTATTCTGAAATGCAACCTGACTGTGATGCTGTTTGGTTAGATGGTAGACACAGTGTATGAGTATAACCCTTGCTTATGGCATTTGGAGGGTAGAAATTTCAGTTTGCCCTCTGAAGACGAAAAATTAAAATTTGTGAATGTTAAAATTGTGTGTTAAAAGCATTTTGACTTTTTAAATTAGGTTTTGAAGCTTGTTTGAAGCTTGAAATACTGCGTTAGCTAAATTTGTAGGTCTTCTGTAGTAAATGAGCTTTGTAAATAGTTTGAAAATACTTGACAGTTTTTTGCAGTGGTTTCTTTTTCTACTTCAAAGCTTAAATTGTGAGTTCTCAACTGGCTATTGCTTGAACTTCAAATGTTTTACAGTTTCCAGTCAAACAAGTATTGGGATACAGTGTCTTAAGAATAATCTCAAAAGGACTTTAAGGAACTGTAGTTCTAATAATTTCAATTAGTTCTTCTATAGATGCATTATATATATAAAAATAAGTACAATAGTTCTGTCAGCTTTCAGGGTAGCTGTTTGAGGATGTTAGAGTTTATATTAATTCCTAGGGCATTTGTCAAATGTACTGTCTTTAAATATTATATTTGCTTTATTCCTGTTTTTCTGCGAGATTTTGTCAATTGCCAAATTTTAAGACAACAGGCGCATCAGGTTTTTTTTAGGAATGGAACACGATTTTACCTTTGCCATCATTTTTTAAGGGAAAAAAACCCTAACACTTTCTTTTTTAATCAGAAGAGAATAACTACATGAGGACTTTTAACTGTTTTATTATTGTTTCAAATAAGGCTTTCTTCTGTTGGAGTTAATAAAAAGTGAGAACACTTTCTTGAGATAGTCACAGAAAATATCTAGGAAATATGAACATTTATGCCAACAAGAATGCAACATTAAATAAGAAAGTTGCAGAATTATGAGCAAGTGGATTTAAAAAAAGTATCCTCTTTTGAAGGGACAATGGGCTCCTATAGGGAGTTCTTCCCAAGAGGTGTATCACGGGGGAAATAACCCAATCCAGGAAGTATGTACCATGGGTTTGGGATCATTGAGACTGTTGGTTTTCTATATAAAATGGTTTATCCCAGAAGGATCTCTTGATAATAAAATTATCGCAAAAAGAGTGGGCACAGAAGATACCTATGCAAATTCACTCTTCACTGAGTAGTTTTTGCTAGATGTGTTCTAGGTGTATTTTAGTAAATTTACTGTTCATCTACGTATTTTTTGCTTGCCTTTTTTTTGTATGGAGATTGTGGCACACCTAGTTTAATCTTAAACACGTGATTCCTATGAAGAAGAAATATGTGAAAAATAACAATATGCTTGATCAACCAGTAGGCCTCAGGATAAGTTTCCTAATTGACTCATGTTACATGGTTTTGGTTAAAATAATGTTTTTTGTTTCAAGAGGATGGAGCAGTTGCCTCTCCCGACATAGGAGATATGTCTCCTGAAGGACCTCAGCCTCCCATGATCCTTTTACAGCAACTTCTGTCAGCTGCTACACAACCATCACCTGTGAAAGCAATATTTGACAAACAGGAGCTTGAGGTAGAGTTTGTGCTTTCTGCTAAGTAACCTAGTAAATAACCCTTTATAATTCACATCCCTATTGAAACTTTTTAAACGGTAGGTTTAAAAAAGTGACACTGAACCCTTTTTGGCAGATAACCGTTAATTTTAGGTGTACACACACAGAGACATTCTAAATATGCTTACTTTACTTGGACTGATTTATTTGTTCCCATTTAGGCTGCTGCTTTGGCAGTATGCCAGTATCTGGCTGTAGAGTCTACACATCCCTCAACGCCACTGTTTGAAGACTGCAGCTCTAGTGAAGCTACAACACCCATCACAGTACAACATATCCGACCCACAAAAGTGAAGAAACGCAAACAATCTCCAATTCCACCCCTCCCCATTGTAGTTCAACTTATGGAAATGGGATTTCCTAGGAAGAACATAGAATTTGCACTGAAATCTCTGTCGGGAACCTCTGGAAGTGCTTCTGGATTACCAGGTATTTTATTTAGTTAAATTAATGATATTAGAAGGAGAAGGAAAGTTACAAGCAGATTAAAACAGTACTTAGGAGGTAGCAATTTTTATTCTTTTTTCGGATACTTTCTTAAGAATGTCAGAGAATCCTTTGGAAGCAGACTGAGTTTGTTTTCTGTGTTAGGAGTGGAAGCCTTAGTTGGCTGGTTGTTGGATCACCCTGATGTTCAAATTACGGATCTCTCTGATGCTGATACTATCTCTGACGAATATTCAGATGAGGAAATAACAGAGGAGGTGGAAGAAGCTGAAGCTGCTTGTCCTGTGGTAAGTATCAACTTATTAAACCTAAGTTATGTTAACTAGCTGCAAATTTTGTAGTTCTTTCCTTTTTGTGAAAATGGGGAGAGTACAAGGACATTCTCTTGTCCCAAGCTTTCAGAACAGTAGCAAGGATCATGTTTGCCCTGTGTTTCTAAGAAATGTCATAAAACAACTGAGAATAATCTATAAATACTTTAGGTATGATTTAGCACAGGGGAGAATGGAATACAGGTAGATGTTTCACTTGTGGTATCTGTAAGTATCCCTGATAGATGCTCTTAGTTTCTTCAAAAGTAGTTGATGCTATAGTGTAATGTTTTGTAAAGGAGTTCCTCTCCTCTCCTTTCCTTTGGTCTGAAAAACAAACATATGTTAGCTACAAGGAATGACTGAGGAATTAGTGAGTAAATAGCCAAAAAGTCTGGTAAATAACTTAGCCTTTTCCTTAGAAAAACATTTTTTTTTACTTATTGGTGATAAAATAACCTTTACAATGCCTATTGCTTGTGATTAGCTTAAATGTGAATTTGTATTATTCTTCTGTTGACTTTCAGGAACTGTTTGAATAACGATTTTTTAATAAAATGAAATGGGTTCCATATTTCTGTTTATTCTTGAAGGAGTTATGTTGAGTTTTTTTGCACATGTGGGATTTTGTAATTGAAAGAAGTGCATTGTATTTTCAATTAACCTAACTTGACATTGACTTCTGATTCTCTTGAAGTTAATCAAATCTTGCAAGAAATAATTTCTGATAACTGTAGTGTTACCTTTTTTAGCTTGTTTTTCTAAAGGAATACTTTAGATCTCATTGTATTATAGATATGAAAAAAAATTGTGCTTTAGTTAAGAGATTACTACTGGGTTTTTTGTTTTTTCCCTTTCCCAAAAAGTAGCCTAAGAAGTGGAATGTGAATGTCTGTCTGCAAGGTTGAGTAGAGTACTGACAAATCCACTTTGTTCAGATCTTTCTTGGCAATCAGGTTTCATAAAAGCAACTTGCAGCTTGTTTCACACCTTTTGAAAATTTGCATTTGCATTCCTTGACAAGTAATTTTAGAAAGTAACTTTAAATTAAAGTAAAGTAGATCATAAATGTTACCCCTATAGTGAGTTGAACCTGTTGAAATGTTTTTGTAATTCTTACATGTTTATTTTGGATTTTTTTTCAGTCAAGTGGTGCTGTTGTAACTGAGAGCCAGACCTATAAGAAACGAGCTGATTTCTTAAGTAATGATGACTATGCTGTGTACGTGAGGGAGAATATTCAGGTAAGTATGGTGATCAAAAGCTGTATTTTCTATTTTCCTTTTGGTGCAAAAGTCTTTGTATAGCTACTGCGTTCTGTTGTCATTTTTTCCTTAGGTGGGGATGATGGTTAGGTGCTGCAGAACTTATGAAGAGGTCTGTGAAGGAGATGTAGGCAAAGTTATTAAATTGGATCGAGACGGATTGCATGACCTGAATGTACAGTGTGATTGGCAACAAAAGGGTGGTACATACTGGGTCAGATATATCCATGTTGAGCTTTTAGGTGAGTTCACTGCTGACTGCTTTTTAATTAAAAAAGTGAATGATAGACTAAGGAAAATTTATTTTTGGAGGGGCAAAACCCACTCACTGTACTTTTATTCTTTCATCTGCTAGGATTCCCACCGCAGAGTTCCGCCTCTCATATCAAGATAGGTGACAAAGTGCGTGTGAAAAGCACTGTTACCACACCCAAATACAAATGGGGATCAGTTACTCACCGAAGTGTGGGAATTGTGAAAGGTAATGTATATTCAAAATGCAGAAGGAAGGAGGTAATAAAACTCGAAAGCACGCAGGCTTCTAGACACATGTAAAAACGACACTGTTTTGTGGAATATTGCATGATGATAAAGAATATGGAATGCATTTGAAGTCTGTGACAAATCTAGACGTGTACTCTGGGGCAGCACATTTTGTTAGCATGTTCATCTGCTTTTGAGCCACTTCATTCATATACAGTAAAAGTCTTTGAGCATCTCTGCAGCCTGTTCTCATTTATACTTTGGAAGAATCAATGGTTTTCCTTTAAGAAGTAATTCTAACTTGAAGTCTTCATAAGGAAGTGAGGTGAAAGTGGGATGCACCAGTTTCAAGCTCTAAGGGATGTTGTTGAAGTAGTCTCTGAAGCATAGGTTCTTTGAGAAGCTACAGATTTTGATCGTACTGTATTTATGCTTAGAAGGCTTAGAAGTACACTCTCGCTTGGGAACTGTTTCTAAAAAAATAGGAGTAGAGGAATTTGAGTAGAATACTATTGTAAGCACTTTCGGCATTATTTAATAGAGATTTGCAACATGTATTTTCTCCATGTTTTTGTCACAGCATTTAGTGCCAATGGAAAAGATGTTATTGTGGACTTTCCTCAACAGTCACATTGGACTGGCTTGTTGTCAGAAATGGAATTGGTCCCCAGCATTCATCCAGGAGTCACGTAAGTGATGATTTACTTTTTTCTTAATGAATGTGGGTTATCCTTTACCTTAGTGTCTTGATTCTGTTATCTTGTCTCATGTTACAGTTAACCTGTACCATATATATTTCCTTGTTACTCTATTGTCAAATCAGGTGTGATGGCTGTCAGATGTTTCCTATCAATGGGCCTAGATTCAAATGCAGGAACTGTGATGATTTTGACTTTTGTGAAACCTGTTTTAAAACCAGGAAGCATAACACCAGACATACTTTTGGCAGAATAAATGAACCAGGTAAGTTTCACAATCTAAGTGATGTATTTTTATAAAAAAGGTTTAAGGGTTAATGTTTTGTTGTAATCCACCACTTGCAATTGTAGCAGTGCTGTGATCTGCTAAAGGAATCAGTCTAAGCAGTACTCTCATTGTGTTAGGAAGCTGAAATTTAAAACTTTTTTTAAAAACAACTTCTGATGTCTTTTGAATTTATCTAGTCAAGAACTTGTAAACTTGAAACTCCTTTAAAAAAAAAGAACATACTCTTTGAGCATGAGCATTATGTACTACTACATAGCATCACCATACTGATGGGATATCCTTCTGTGTTCTAAATTTAGACTACATACCTGAAAACTTTGACTTATTATATTATGTTTCACATTGCTTATGGTTTCATAAAAGCTGTTTTCTTTGAGTGGTACATGCTTAATATTTCACTTAACCATGCAGGTCAGTCTCCCGTGTTCTGTGGACGTTCTGGAAAGCAGCTGAAGAGACGGCACAGCAGTCAGCGGGGAATGTTACTGGATGATTGGTCAAGGATAGTTAAGAATTTGAACGTCTCGTCCTCTGTGAATCAGGCTTCACGTCTTATTGACGGTAGTGAGCAGTGCTGGCAATCTTCTGGTTCACAAGGAAAGGTAACTTTAAGCCCTGACTGGTTTATTGTGGCATATTTCCTTCTTGAGAAGAAAAGTATTTACCTTAGTGAAATAGTTTGTTACCTCTGTGTAAGGTAGAAGAGTAGTAAAAACAGACATCTGAAGTACAAAACTATGTTTCTTCATAATAAATGTGCCTATTTTTTTTTTTTTTTTAAGCTGTGCTTCATCTTTCTAGTTATAGAATCATAGAATGGTAGGGTTGGAAGGACCTTAAAGATCATTTAGTTCCAAGCTCACTGCCGTGGGCAGGTATGCCACTTACTAGATCAGGTTGTTCAGAGCCCCATTCAAACTTGTCTTGAACACTTCCAGGTATGGGGCATCCAAAACTTCTCTAGGCAACCTCTTCCAGTGCTTCACCACCATCTGAGTAATGAATTTCTTCCTAACGTCTAATATAAACCTGTCTTCTTTCAGTTCAAAACCATTGCTGCTTGTCTTGGCAGCGTCTGCCTGTATAAAAAGTCCTCCCTCCATTTTATAAGCCCCAGTTAGGTACTGGAAGACCACAGTGAGGTCTCCCCAGGGCCTTCTCTTCTCCAGGCCAAAAAACCCCAACTCTCTTGGCCTTGAGGTCTCCGAGAGATACTCCATCCCTCTTACTGCATTTGTGGCCCTCCTCTGGACCTGCTCTAACAGGTCCACATCCAGTGCTGGAGATCCCAGAGCTGGATGCAGTCCCCTGGGTGGGGTCTCACAAGAGCAGGGTAGAGGGGCAGAATCACCTCCCTTGACCTGTCAGCCACTCCTGTTTTGATGTAGCCCAGCATGAGGTTTGCCTTCTGCACTGTGGGTACACATTTGTGACTCATGTTCAGCTATTCATCCACTAGAATGCTCTGCTATCTTTTTGTGAGGCTGCTTTGTAGAGCTCTCATCCCCCAGTTTGTAAGTACAAGCAGGATTACCCCATCCCAGGTGGAGATTGCTACACTTGCCCTAGTTAAGTTTCATACCGTTGGTGATTTTTCAGCCCTCGAGTCTAGCCAGGTCTCTCTGTAAGGCCTCTCTGCCTTTGAGGGAGTCAACAGCTAGTTTAGTGTCATTGGCAAAGTTGTTTAACGTACATTTGACTCCTGTGTCTAGATAATTTATTAAAAACCTTGTTCCTTAGTTCATGGTTTACCAGTTTTATTGGCCTGCAGTAATGCTCTGTGGGCAGTGTAGGCAACGGGATTTGCTGCTAGATGTCTGTCTGGTGTGTTTTGATGCTCTGTTGATGGCCATGCTGAGGATATGAATATCCCCAAGTACTCTTCCTTCAGGTTTTCTACTGACTGTAACCTAAGATTTGTATTATATCCCATTTCTTGACCTCCAGTGGTTTGTCTTCCCAGTGGTGTTGGTCTTGGCTAAAATGAATCTTTTTCTGCAAGTGTTTCTCTTGTGTTTATAGGTAGGACAAGCAAGAAGTTCACAGGGTCATTTTCCATTGGCTATTTTTCATGTTTTCTTCGAAAGCATTACATGTATATTCTTGTTGAACATATGGTCCTAACAATACCAACCAATGAAATTCTCCGTGTTCCCTCTAGCACTGGATTCGCTTGGAGATTTTTCCAGATGTTCTTGTTCACAGACTAAAGATGATCGTGGACCCTGCAGACAGCAGCTACATGCCCTCCTTAGTTGTAGTTTCAGGTATGTTTATTCTCTGAGAAGTCCAAAACATGGTTGTTTTGTG
>VXAY01000344.1:869683-928566 GCA_013399855.1 Oxyruncus cristatus | reverse complement strand
TGTGTGTTCAGTAGTAGATATTTACCTGGTTTCAGTTAATATAGTCAGCTGTTCAGCAATGCACAGTACCTGTTTGTGAAACAAACACCATATCTAAAATGTTTTTCTTTCCATGTTTTCTAGGGGGTAATTCCTTAAATAACCTTATAGAGCTAAAGACAATCAATATAAATCCTACAGACACCACAGTGCCTCTACTCAGTGATTGTACTGAAGTAAGTAAAGTTTGTGTTAAGAATTCCTCACGTGCAACGGAAAAATATTATGCTATAGGGGATGAATGAAAAGCATTATTGTGATTATTAATACATGGTACTTTATTTTTCCTCTGAATTAGTGGTATTTCTGGCAGTTTAGTAAAGTTAATTATTCTGGTGTTACCGTAATCACTGTTTAACACTATAGTAAACATAGTAGTAATGGTATTTTAGGGGATTTTCATGTAAATCAATATATCTATGAACCCAAGAAGACATCGCAATAAACTTAAATTTGGGGATAATTTTGGACAGCAGTTCTGATATTTTTGACTAACAGCAAGGAGAAATGCATAATGAACTTTTACGAGATTGTAAGTGAAATTTTTCTCAAATGAGTGAGGCCATGTGTTTATGATAAAGCATGAATTTAGACCTCAAAAGCCAAGTCTTTAAAGTTACAGGTTCGTTTTGTTAAGGTGATAAAGTCAAGGAAAAGTTGTAATTCTTTCCTATGTTTTATGAAGTTACATAGAACCCAAAAGATGGCAATATAGCTTTTTTTCTTCTTAGTACCACAGGTATATTGAGATTGCAATCAAGCAGTGCAGAAGCTCTGGGATTGATTGCAAAATACATGGCCTCAGCATACTGGGACGTATACGTGCAGAGGATGAAGATTTGGCTGCAGTCCCTTTCCTGGCTTCTGATAATGAGGAAGAAGATGATGATAAAGTTAACACTGGGAGGTGGGTAACTACAGTGGTGGCGGCAGGGGGAAATGATAAAGAAACTGCACATTCTTACAATCAGGTGATTATTGTAAGAGTAAATTAGCTTGAATAGTAGTAAAGAGAAATCAGTTTTGTTGGAATTTGTAGGTAGATCCTTTGTCAATAAATTAGTTCTTTAAGATTGTCACACTGGTTTAGGTGGTAGCATTTTGTACAACTCAGATGCTTCTGCAGTATACTTGGAGTTGTAAACTGAGCTAAAAACTGGATGTGCTTATATTTGGTCTGTAGCATGTGTGCTCAGCAAAATATTCTGGTTTTTTTTTTTTTTAACTGTGGTAGGGTAGTCTGAGTCCTGAAACTGTTCCAAACTGAAAAAATCAGGAAATAGAGTAAAAAGGTGCCTAGTGCCATAGTCTAGTAACCGCGGTGCTGTTGGATCAAGGGTTGGACTTGATGATCTCAGAGATCCTTTCCAACCTGTCTGGTTCTATGATTCTATGCTAAACATGCTGTTCGCTAAACTGACTTTCTTTTCTGAATATGTTCAGTCTTGTTAGAAAGAAGGCAGCTGGGCTCGAATCAGCAGCTACAATAAGAACCAAAGTTTTTGTTTGGGGACTGAATGACAAAGACCAATTGGGAGGGCTAAAAGGCTCCAAGGTATGTTTGTTGTTTTCATACATCAGTACAAAAAAGAAACAGAGAAAAATAAAAACGTACAAGTCTCACACAACTAAAATTAATTCAAATTTAATCAGATTTTTACAGTTTATTGCCAAAAGCTATAAAGAGTAGATTTGTTACTTTGAAATCTGGTTTGATTTTTAGCAGCCACTTAATAATTCATTTTAGGTGACAGTGAACTAATTTTTCTAAAAATGTGTGCATATTCTGTTCCTTTTGAGTTTGCATGCATAAAATGAAGATATTGGTGAACTTTTCTATGTATTACTTGTACCTGGAAATGGTACAGTCGTCAGGAAAAAAAGCTGATTCTGATTTTATGACTGGTTTAACTTGATTGCTATTCGGTGTAATTCAAGAGGAATTTCAGCCCTGTGTGCAGCCATTTACACATAACTTTTAGTACATAGGAGATACAAGGGAAATGCTTAATCAGTTTAAGGTATGATTAATCTGAAAATCATGTTCTTCAATTTATGTTGTAATTCAATTCTTCAGTCTATATTGTGGATATATACTATTGTATCCATAGAGTGCCTTTCAAGAAACAAAATATTAACCTTTCCTTTATTCTTCGTTTTTCTCAAAAAAACTTTACCAAAAGAAAGTCTGTGTTTATGTCACAGTTCATTTTTTCTTAGGCTTTGTATTTACCATAGTTTCAGTATTAAATGCACTTTCTTGGTTTCTGTCTTATGCCTGGTGTATGTTAATGGGTATGGTGTAAGGCATCTGAAAGTACCTGGTAGATTAACTGGTTTATCACTTAAAAACTCTTCTTTTTAAAGTGTAAAACATTTAAGTGGGATTTTTATTTCCTGTCTGCTGTAGATAAAGGTCCCTTCATTTTCTGAAACCCTGTCTGCTTTGAACGTTGTACAAGTAGCTGGAGGATCCAAAAGCCTTTTTGCAGGTAATGCAAGTTTGAAATAAGTGTAATTACCTAAGGTCAGAAACAGGTTTCCAGTTGTGAAACACTAATGGTGTTTCAAACTTTCTTCTTCATTTCAGTGACTGTGGAGGGTAAAGTATATGCCTGTGGAGAAGCCACAAATGGAAGGCTGGGTTTAGGAATATCTAGTGGAACTGTGCCTATTCCCCGCCAAATTACAGCGCTCAGTAACTATGTGGTAAAGAAGGTGGCTGTTCACTCAGGTACTGGCTATTGCTATGCTTAGATATGTAAACATAACCACATAACCTACTAAGCCTGAAAATAGTTGCTTTGCAATTTTCTTGGATGTTATGATGCCCCAGCATCACATACCAGATTTTTTGGTTTTTTTTTTAAATAAATACAGGTTATTAAATTCTGGCTGTTGCAAACAATGTCAAATTAAATCTAATGGTTCTGTTATTAAAATTGATGAATTTAGACCATACACTTCTTTCTTATCTACTGGAACTTCGGTAATTTTTTTCTGTCTGATTCAGAGAAAGTGTTTTTTAATATTGCCAAATGATGGGTTTCGTTTTTCCCTTTTTTCTTGCAGCTCTGAAAATAGAAAATTGAGTGATTATTTCTTTTTTTTGTAATGTGCCAGGAAACCTAGTATTACAAAAGTTACGTATTTTAAATCACATAAAAACTTTAAAGAAAATAAGCTGTGTATCGAGTTGAAAGACTCCCATAGTTGCATTGTACAGCGATGTCAGACGGTAGCTAGACTTGCTGCCTGCTTGAAAACTCGAATTTATTTTATTTGTTTACACTTTCAGGTGGCCGACATGCTATGGCCTTAACTGTTGATGGAAAGGTGTTTTCATGGGGTGAAGGAGATGATGGAAAACTTGGTCACTTCAGTCGAATGTAAGGATATCAAATTTGTGTGTATTTCAGTAAGAAAAGATTTGTGTTTCATGTTATAGCCACAACTGGTGACCATTATAGACAACAACAGGATTTTTAATACAATAGGAGTAAAAAAAAAGAAGTCATGTAAGAAGACTTTCTTTTTTTTCAGCAGCATATGCCAATCTGTGGTGTAGCATTTGTAGCACTCTTCAGTCTACAAAGGGAGGTATTCAATTAATATAACACTTGGAAACATACCTGGTGCATAAAGTCTTGAGTAGTATTTTTGGATGTCACTGATGAAATTGCATGCTTTTGGGGACACAGTTTTGGGTTATTTTTATAAGGTAAGGTTTTCAGAGGTGCCTTGAGGAGTAAAATCCTTGTGGTTCTACATCCTTAACTGTAGCAGTTCATAATGTGAGCCTGTCTGAGTTTTTTATAGCCCTTTTCTTTAGACTTTGGTTCACAGACTTGTTAGCCAGAAATAAACTTCTTACACTTTTCAGTAATACAAGAGGTTAATCCTCACAGGACAGCTTTGAGGAAAAGTGGAATTTTCTCAGGATTTTACTTTGTATGCACCCACAGAACAGTATTTTGAAAGAAAAAAACCTGATAAACAAAGCCCATGGGGGAATCTTTGTTTGTCATTCTGATATATTTTGAGGACCTGCTCATAATACATAAAAAATTACAGTACTCAACTCAGATGGTTAATGTATTAAAACAAATACATATTCATTAGGGTGTGTGTCAGACTGATGAAAAGGGAAGGTCAGATGAGAGCAGTATTGTTGTTTATTGTTCAACTGTCTCATGTTTTCTGTAATTTTATTAAAAGTGAAATTTGGAACTCTGGAGCATTTCATGGGAGCAAATTTTCCAGAGACCATGCATAATTTTATAGAACATTAAGAGTTGCTCTGATATACAGTCAATATTAGAAAATCTTGAGTTGAATCTTTTCCCTGAATTAAGAGAATATTGTAAACATATGAATAGTAACAGTTTCCAGTACTTCCATAGAAGCCTAACAGTAAATTCTGGTTCTGATTTCTCTCTCATAAACAGCAAAGTTGGGATGGGAGTGTCATCTCTTTCTATCTGTCTCTGCCTGCTGCTAACAAATCACTCACTTTGGGCAATAACAGGATATAGGTTTTCACTTTGTGTTATACGATGTTTAACTGATTCATCACTTTGGTGTTTTGACTTTGTCACCTAAGTTTTACAGCATATACATAAAAAACTTCTTGAATTAAAATAGTGTAAACTTTAGATTTATGGTGCTACTAAAGAGTACATCTTGGAATCATAGTGTTGCATCTTAATTTTATCTTGGGATTGCTATTGGTTATCGCACAAAATTTTTTGGATTATGAAGGTTGGATTGTGTTGTGTGATTGTTTCATAATTAATTCAATGAATTTGTTGTTCATTTTCTCTAGGAACTGTGATAAACCCAGGTTGATAGAGGCACTGAAAACCAAACGCATCCGTGATATTGCCTGTGGCAGTTCCCATAGTGCTGCTATTACCTCTAGTGGTGAACTGTATACGTGGGGTCTTGGAGAATATGGAAGACTAGGACATGGAGATAATACCACACAGCTGAAGCCTAAGATGGTAAAATAAATGTTTGTTGTCTCTGATGAAATACAAATGTGTTTAATAAATGATAACATAAAGCTAAAGTAACAAAAAACATGAAACCGGTATGAAGACGTTGTTTTGGAGTGATCTGAATTAGGTTTGGGTACACCTACCTCTATTAACAGTAAAGTTGTTTCAAAAAGGCCCAAAAGATCCAGTCTCTTTCTTGGGAAATGATATGAAATGACTGTTTTCAACATTCATGTCCTGCATCTACTTTGATGTGTAGCTGGAAGCTGGTACTATAGCTCTCTTGGATTCTGAGTGAGCATGGCTTGATAATTCTTTGATAAGGCTGGGCACAGTGAACAAAATTAGTCATAAGACCTTGGAAATGTTTGTAAGGTTTTAAAACAGTTTTTTTTAAACTTCTTGCGTACTCCTTGTTTTTTATAGGTTAAAGTGCTTCTTGGCCACCGAGTCATTCAGGTTGCTTGTGGAAGCAGAGATGCTCAGACTCTTGCTTTGACAGATGAAGGTAGGAGTATCGTGTTCCAGAAGCTTTCTAGCGCATAGGAATACTGTGATCATTGTTTGACCTGAAATTTGGTGTTTATTAGGTTTGGTGTTTTCCTGGGGTGATGGTGATTTTGGAAAACTGGGCCGAGGAGGAAGTGAAGGATGCAACATTCCTCAGAACATTGAAAGACTGAATGGCCAAGGCGTTTGTCAGATTGAGTGTGGTGCACAGTTCTCGTTGGCACTGACCAAGTCAGGAGTGGTATGGACATGGTATGTTACATTTGCCAGGAAGTGCTAACAAAGCAATTGCTCAGTATGTGCTGTATTTACTGCTATTCAACTGTCTTAACTCCATTTGTGCCTTATCTGTGCACTCTGGCTTTTACATTGGCAGCTCTTTGAGATGAGCTCTATCTGTTCAACTACTCTAACACTGTCTTGAAGTGTGTTTAGTTGTGTGTTGTATTCCGTGAGAAGAATGCCTGGGTCTTACAGAATTAGTGGAGGAAGGGGGAGATCATTCCCTCTTTTGGTCGCAGTGGAACATATAAAGGAATGTTAATTCAAGACTTGGGAGTGAAATGAGGAAAAAGAGAACTTGAGAACCATAACATGGAGTATGTAGTCTCCAGCTAAAGCAGAGACTGAGAGTAAGCATGCAGGAGATTAAGGAAGTAAGCTGAAGTTCAGGGCAGATGGGAAGAGCTTCCTTGGAAACACAGGGTCTCTGTGAAGCTTGTTGCTGCTCAGAAGTCCACTGAGTTGTCAGTAATGGTGCCTTGAAGCAAGAATTGGTAGGAGATGATAATACAGTTAGTCAGAAACATTTTTATTTTTCTTCTCTTTGCCTGCTTGCTTCTGCTTTGTTTTGAACACAGTTCTGGCTTTTTGAAATTATAAACTTTTCTGTAAAATCTAAGAGCTTACAGCGTGGCAGATCAACTTCATACCTCTAACCAGATCTAGATCTTATCCCATCTTTGTTATGAAGACTGTGGCCCATTTGATGTTTATCAAAGCTAAATAGACTTAAACCAGTCATTTCTATTGTGCTATTTGTCAGTCGTTGCTAAATGATATGAAGAGAAATCCACAAAACTTTATTTTTATAAGTTACTGCTATTGTTAAAGGGGAGAAAAGTTTCTAGCAGAGATGTTTCTCAGAGTGGCGATTGGAAACTATTTCTTTCTTGCCCTTGCTCCTCTTAATTGTTTTTTTTTCTAGTGTCAAAAGGGGTAAGAGGAAAGGGAATTTGTCAGAACTCTTTTCAAAATTCTTGTTCATTCCTTTTTGCCCCAGTTTGTCTTAACACTTAACGTCTAGTCAAAAATCTACAGCTATTTCATGGCATTACACGTCTACAAGGAGATTTTTTGGGGGTCTGTTCCAGTTGGGCATGTCTGTGCTTTAGGATGGCTGAGTTGCTTCTAAACTTTTATTGCTCTTGAATTTGCAATGGTTTGAGGAAAAAAAATCACAACTTCTGGGTTATAACTAGGTAACAGTACTGTATGTCATGTTTATCTCCAAAATAATATAACCTTTCTTGAGAAAAAGTGGCGGTGGTGGTGAGCAGCAGAACTGAGTGAATGGTTACTAAAAATGCAGTGGAAGAAATCTCAGGGTTTTTTCTTCTTTAATGACGTTCTTGGTAGAGGCATATTAAGGTGTTTACATTAGTTTTGTGTATGCTATTTTTTTAGTGCACTTTGTGTTTAACAATTTTAGTAGAATTTTAATTATGGAGACTTGAGAACCTATATTGAGGCTTCCAACAGTGTGAAAAAACTCAATTCTGAAAACCTCTTAATTCCTGTGTATTTTTTTATGTGACTTTTTTAATGATCTGTTTTTCTTAGGTTTATCCTCAGTAGTATAAATCTAAGTCTTGTCAAAACACATGAACTTTGAAAGTGTTTATAATTGCAGTGTTTCTGCAACAGAGGAAATTAAAGGTAGTCCCAGTTTGCATACCAAAAAGTCATACTTATGCCTGTTCTATATTGAGGTGAGAAGTTATGGAGTCATAGAGCTGCAGTTATCCTCATTCTTAGGCCTTTGTAATTCAGTTTTGAGAAATTTGCTTGTTGCTGTTTGTGTTTAATGCAGTGATAACTGAAGTATTTTCATTCTTGGAGCTGCACTGGCAGAGGAATGTGTAAACAGGGTAGTTGTTCTGAATGTTACATTTATTGTCTGTTGCAGGGGTAAGGGTGACTACTTCAGGCTAGGCCATGGCACAGATGTACATGTACGAAAGCCACAGGTTGTGGAAGGACTGAGGGGTAAAAAGATTGTGCACGTGGCCGTAGGTGCGCTCCATTGTCTAGCGGTTACTGACACTGGACAGGTACGTTGTGCCTCACCCTCCTTTCCCCTCATTCCTTGATACAGAAAGAAAGAAAGAAAGTAAACTGTTGAAGAAGAAAAGTGTAACGGTATTGGTGCTGATTAAATGAAATAAATATTTCTAATTATATTTATTTGCTTCTTTAAGTACTGCATAAATAAAAGCATGATTTTAATTTAAAATATACTAGCTTTCATATTAGTATTGGAGTTTAAATATTTTTTTGTCATAGTAGCTTTTGTAATGCTTTCCTTGTATTGTCTCATTATCACTTTCCCTCTTCTTACTCTGGAAATGCAGAAGCAGTCATAGTATTCTCGACAGATTTCTCTGATGTGATTCAGCATTATCATAGTTTTGATTCAGATCTCCAATGTAATTACTAAGCAGTTAATTCTTCTGACTTATTGTTCACTGTGAACATAAAGTAATTTATGAATCAACTGATCATTTATGGATTGACAATAATTTATGAATCATCTGATAAAGTGCTGCTTTGACTTTTCTTTTAATGTATGATAATCCCTGCATTAATGAATGGGGTGGGAAACAGTCATGACAGTAGGTTCTAGTAGTGTCCTAGGGTAACAGTACAAATTACTAACATTGCTTTGTAGGAATTTTTAAGAAAACACTTAAATGAGATATGCAGTGAAACTAAGTCATATGTGGAAATGTTTACTGGCAGGTTTACGCTTGGGGTGACAATGATCATGGGCAACAAGGCAATGGAACTACTACAGTCAACAGAAAACCCACTCTTGTCCAGGGCTTGGAAGGCCAGAAAATCACTCGGGTTGCTTGTGGGTCTTCCCACAGTGTAGCATGGACAACGGTGGATGTAGCTACACCATCTGTTCACGAGCCAGTACTTTTCCAGACAGCAAGGGACCCTTTAGGTGCTTCGTATCTTGGTTGGTATTTGTTGCTATATGTTGTTTTTTCTTTTAATGCCATTGGAGTGTTTGTTTTGTGCGTCGTTAAATAGGTGATAGAAGAATGGAGAAAAAAAAAAAGGTCTTAAAAAAAAATACCACAAAACAACAAAATACACCTTTAAAAAAAAAAGCCAACAAAACCTCTTCCTGGGAGTCAAACTTGTAAAGGGCTTGTTCAGAAGTCATATTGGTTTGAACTTTTATGGTTGTTCAGAAGATTAAAATGCAGCATGGTTTTTCAAACACCCCACAGACTTTGTCTTTATGGTGTTAATGATAGATGAAGTGCTACTGTAATATTCCTTTATTTACATGTTACCTTTTTGTTTCTAAGGTAAGAGACTTAAGAAGTAAGGAGTCAAAACATCAGTGTTTTGTGTTGCACGTGAAAGCACCAAACATTTTGCGAATTAAGCTTTTTCATGACCGAGGCAATATGTACCTAATAATATATATTCTTGTTATTTGGGAATGTTTGTGTAAGGAAAACTTGTCTAAGTCTTATCAAAACACGTGAACTTTGTAAGTGTTTATAATTGCAGTGTTTCTGCTACAGAGGAAATTAAAGGTAGTTACTTTACATACAAAGCTTTGGTGCTGATTGCCAAAATATTTCTATTTGTATTACTTAATCTTTGTAAATAAGTAACAAGATCAAACATTTATTTTACAAAAGCTCTTGCTGCCAAGCCTCAGTATTGACTTTAATATTGTAACTGTAGGCACTGCAGTTTACGAACCTACTGTAGAGTTAGTCATCTTTCTGATTTAACAAGAAATTAGATATATCAGTTCTAGTTATGTATTACACCATTAAAAAATGCTCTCCTTCTCTTCCCCCCACTCCTCCAGGTGTTCCTTCAGATGCAGATTCTTCTGCTGCCAGTAACAAAATCAGTGGTGCAAACAGTTCCAAGCCGAATCGCCCTTCCCTTGCTAAGATTCTCCTGTCTCTTGATGGGAATGTTGCCAAACAGCAGGCATTATCTCATATACTGATGGCATTACAAATCATGTATGCCAGGTAGGCGTGGAAACGTTCTTGTCTGTTGCAGAGCAAAAGTAACATAGTTTACCCTGTATTAGGGTCTCTTGAGTCAGGTATAAGTTGCTTAACAAGTTTGGACTCCTCAGGATGGCCTTAAGCTTCCTTTAATTTTTTTTTTTAATGTTGATGTTATGTGCTCTGTGCTGTTATGTTTACAAAAGTTAAAATTGCCTGGGGAAAAAAATGTTTATTTAAGAATGCTGAAGAAGCAGTGTAAGTCAGTCATGAAAGATGATATGGGGGAAGTAGTTGGGGACAGGGTGGAAAGAACAATAAAACTTTACAGTGCCCTCATTGTTTATGAAGAGAAGCTCAGGTTAAAATAGTGGCCTTAAAACATGGTATTTAATCATCAGGCCCAAAGGAGAAGAGTGATAAACTACTCTCTAAATAGAGCTTGGAAACCTTACCTTATTTTATTAAGACAGGCTAATATAATTTTTCAAGTTCAACGAGAGAGTATGGTTAGGTTTATGTTAATCTCTCTTAAATGATTTCAGGGATGCAGTTGTTGGAGCGTTGATGCCTGCAAGTATGATTGCACCAGTAGAATGTCCCTCTTCGTCGCCAGCTCCCCCCTCAGATGCTACTTCTGCAGGAAGCCCTGCAAATGGAGATGAATGCGTGCTTGTAGGAGATATAGAAGAGAGGCTGAGCCCAAACCCATGGCAGGACAGGAGAGGGGAGGTAAAGTGTCAAATCATTTTTTTCCATCAGTTTTTAACAGTAAAGCTGAAAAATATGATCTCAATTAGTTTGATAGTAGCAGAGAATAAAAAGTCTGCTCTAGTTTCAGGACTGGGTATGTCAGATTTGGAAAAACTCAAATTTTAGAGTGAAATCAATCTTGAACTTGCAGAAGGCATTGTGTCACTTAAATGCAATTATGATTTGTAGTAATATTTTAGAGATACAGAATTCTTTTTACAAGAGTGATATTAAAAAACAAAGTCAAGAATAAGAGGATATTTGACCATTATTGAGTGAAATGGAATTATAAACTTAGATCAATTAGTGTAGACTGAGGCCCTAAATGAAATTCTACTCTGATTTCCAATTGCTAACAAAAACAGAAAAAAGAGAAGGCTTACTACTGAAGAAATCTTTTGCTCTAACAAACTATGAATTTGACGTGTATTATTAGGAGTTGTCTTGTACATTGTGGACTTTTCTGCAGGCACTGATGTTTTATTGTAGCAGCTGGCATTGAGGGGGCGTGTTGGCTGTTTTTCTGTCTTAGGAACATAAAATAGAAGCTGAAAATACAGGCAGTGAATCTGAACTTATGGCTGTTTTTAGATTGCTGCTGTCTTTGAACACTAACCCTTCTAATAAATAATTAAACTCTTAAAGGTTTTACAGTGTATTGTTGAAGCTTTTATTTAGTTATTATTTGTTTTGGCTAGGTTGTTCCTTCAGAAGATGCTGTGACACCATCTGCTGTAACTCCCTCAGCTGCTGCTGCCTCTTCCCGTCCTTTCATTCCAGTCACAGATGATCCCGGGGCTGCCAGTATCATTGCAGAAACCATGACAAAAACCAAAGAAGTAATGTTTTCAAATACCTTCCTTAAAACTCAAGTCCTTACCATGCTTTTATCAAGCAGATGGGGTTTTTTTTTGTGTATATGCGCTTTAAAAATTATTCTGTAAATGCCTGTATATTTTTAAATCTATCTAAAGACAGAGGGATGTTTATTCTTTGTTTTGTAGGATGTAGAAAGTCAAAGTAAGGTATCTGGCCCAGAACCGCAGTACTTGGATGAGTTTACGAGTCTTCTGGTACCAGATGACACGCGAGTCATGGTTGACCTGCTGAAGCTTGCTGTGTCCAACCGAGCAGGTGAAAAAGGAAAAGATGTTCTTTCAGCTGTGCTGTCTGGCATGGGCACAGCTTACCCACAGGTCAGGCTTTGTTTCTGTTTCATTTTAACTGTGTCGCTTCTATTAGTATCTTACTTAGTTTATCTGAGGTTATTTCTCAGATTGATGCAGTCATTATTGCTAGCTAAAAATTCTTTTAATAAATTGTTAAAGATTTGATAATTCTTCTTAATTGTTAAGATTTACATTTGATGCATTAGACTTTCTAACTATTTATGAAGCATCCATGGGTGTGGGGGTTTTTTGGGCATAGCTGACAAGAAGAATGTTACAAATGATAAATTATTTATAGAATATCTGTGTACAGTAATGAACTGAAAGTTATTTAATATTTCTTGTAGCTTTACCCTTCAAATACTTGTTTTTCCTAATAAGTAACAATTAATTTCTTTTAGGATTTCTAAAACTGTTACTCCCACCCCCTTAATTTTCAGTGATTAGCTAAGTATATTTATGTTGGGTTTGAGATGTAGTTTTCCCAGTCCAATTAGATACACACTGTATGTGCAGTTATACATTAGTTCTGGGGTTTTTCCTTCTAGCATTAATAGCGAGTAGCAGACCAGCTCTTGTTTGCGTGGGGTTTTTGTATTTTGCAGTCAGAATTTTTATTTGAAACTGCTCTTTTAAAATTAGTACTATTGGAATTTTCTCCCTAAGCAGTGATTTGCAATTTTACATACTGGTTAAATATTTATACCTTCCATTAGTCTCTTGCTCTATGCTTTACAGCTTAGATTTAATAGTTTGCTTTTTCTGTAAGGAAAAACAATTATATGTGTTGTCATTTACTTACTGAAAACTTACATTGTTTGGCTTTTAGTTCTAGAAGTTTTTCTAGCTTTAACACTACCAAAAAGAGTATAATATCATGGTCTATGAATCAGAATTCAGAAAAAAACTTGTTTTAAATTCGGGAAGAATGGTAGCTGGTTTAGGTTTCTTGGACTAATCAAACATACTGTTTGTAAAGTGTATATTTTTGTTTTCTTAGGTTGCTGATATGTTGTTGGAGCTCTGTGTTACTGAACTAGAAGATGTAGCAACTGATTCACAAAGTGGTCGCCTCTCTTCACAACCGGTTGTGGTAGAAAGCAGCCATCCATATACTGATGATACCTCTTCTAGTGGCACAGTTAAAATACCAGGTACAGAGTTCTTAGAATTACATTGCTAAGATTCAGTTATTTTCAAGCTTGCATGCATTTACTTGTTCCTGAGCTTTCAAAAATGTTTATTGCTGTTAAAAAATACTTTTTGACAAATGTACATACTGCGTGAACATCTTGATCTGATGAAGTGTGCATTTTTGGGTTCACTGCCTGTGATTGCAGTTGTATATCATTGGTGTTTTCTGTTCATTTACGGAGCTGAGAAGGACTGAATCTTTTTCGGGGTCAGTAATTGAGCTCTTATTTTCTAGTCTTGAGCAAGGGAAATACTGTTTTTGTTTTAACACTGTCTTTTCATTTTGTGCTTCCTTCAGTAAGTTACCTAGTACTTATGAAGAGATACAATAAAGAGCTGTTTGCCTTAACTTTAAATAGGTATTTTTTGTCTTTTGCAACTTTAGTTTTGAACGTTCTAATACGGTCTCTTGTCTGCTAGCCCCTAGTGACATGATCTTACTGTGATCTAAGCCTTGCAAAGAGAAGAAATTACAGACAAAAAATGTCATTAAACCAAAGGAAGTTACTTTTATTAATGAGTGCTATGACTTCAAAACAACTCTGATTTCATGTGGATTTCTAAAATACCGCATTTGTTTGCGGTATTGATTGCTCTGTAAAAATTTGTAAACTCTTTGGTGCTGTTTAGGTGCCGAGGGACTGAGGGTAGAATTTGATCGCCAGTGTTCTACAGAGCGGCGCCATGACCCACTCACCATCATGGATGGTGTCAACAGAATTGTTTCCGTCCGATCAGGTTATGAGATCTAGTGCTTTTCAAAAAAACGTCTTGTGTGATTTGCTGTTAAATGCTGAATAAAATGAACAACTCCCTGTGACAGACTTCTTGGGAGGGATATGCAAAAAAAAAAAAAAACAAATAAAAGCTATGTAAACTGATATTCTCTCTTAAACTGAAAATGATGTATGATCTAGACACACATAGTGATCTTGCATCTTTAATTATAGAGAGAATCTCTCAGAAAAGCACGTTCTGCTGTCCTGTTCTTCCTAAGAGCAGTTAAGGGTGTAAAAATCAGTGTTTAGCACCCCTGCAAACATGTGTGAATTTCTGTATGATAGTCAGATATCCAAAATAATAGCTTGGTGCTCTCTGTTTTGTGCTGTGGCCTATGCGTGTGACACTACATGAATTCTTCGCATCTTTAATCTTGATACTTCTGATTTAATTTTTAAACACTAATAATTTGTGGTAGATTTTAGAACAACATTTTTAATCTCATAAAATTTTATGTTGAACCTGCCCATACACTACATCATGTGCAAGGGTCTCAGTAGTTACTGCCTTGTGCTTAATATCTCTGGGCAGTCATGATGTGGGCTTTTACTGTTGACCCATTTTTCCCCAGACTGTTTCAGATGCATGTTTCATTACTGAGATATTTCTGACTGGATTCCTGGTTGCAAGCTGTAAAGGTTAATTTAATGTGTATGCTCTTACATATTTTTGTAATATGAATGATAAAATAAAAATAGGACAGTGGATTTTAGTAAGCTTTCGTAATACCTCTTGAATGTGCTAATAAAAGTACCGAGGCTATCTGCTAGCAGTGCTAATTGAACTGTTAGAGACTTAAGTTTTCTTCGTGTAACATCTTTATAGTTATGTTTATGTGCTTTGCACAGCTTTTTTTCTTAAATGCATTTAGGTAATGTTAATAATATGTAACCATGGAGGGAGGTTGCTATGGGTGAATGGCTTGCATATTGGCTCAGCCGGTATAGATGAATATATTCATACTACCTACCGTAACAGGTCGTGAGTGGTCAGATTGGTCTAGTGAATTGAGAATTCCCGGGGATGAGTTGAAGTGGAAGTTCATTAGCGATGGGTCTGTGAATGGATGGGGATGGCGATTCACTGTTTACCCGATCATGCCAGCTGCAGGTAAGGTATCACATATGACATTTACAGACAGGTAAGAGAAGTAGATTTTCTTGTCTGCTTTTTACAGTTGCATTTATTGCATGGTATTTACATGCCAAAGTTCAATAGTTCATTTACCTTTATACTAAGAAAAATATACTTTCATACTACAAAATACTATAAAAATATGCTTTTCATACATTTTCAACTAAGTCCTGAGAAGGCGCACTTGTACATAGGGAAGAGAGAAAAATACTTTGTAATCCCTCTAGTTTGCCTCTTCATTAGTGAAGAGAGCATACTTTTGGGGCACAATTCATCTGAAATGCCTTTATTTTTTTCAATGCATTTGCTTTGAAATTAGGTGAATTAGGTAATGAAAGTGCCTCTTTCTTCCAGTCCCTTCAAAGAGAGGTGGAATGGATCAACTCACATGCAGATTAGCACTCTAGAGTGATGTATTTGGTCAGCTAAATCGTGCCTGCGTTCTGTTCCTATTTCAGTCCGAGGACAACTTTCTCCAGCTTTTTTTTTTATTGCATTTTGTTTCTTGCAGGCCCTAAAGACCTTCTCTCAGATCGTTGCATTCTTTCGTGTCCCTCAATGGATCTGGTTACGTGTTTGTTGGATTTTCGCTTAAATTTTGCTTCCAACAGGAGTATAGTTCCTCGCTTGGCAGCTTCTCTTGCAGCTTGTGCTCAACTGAGTGCCTTGGGTAGGTATAGTCTTAAAACTAAGTCTGTTTGTTTGAAGTTAAAATTCTTGTTTTAAGTAATTACATTCTTTGTGTACTTATTTTTCTTTAGCTGCTGGCCACAGAATGTGGGCCTTGCAGAGACTGCGGAAACTGCTCACAACCGAGTTTGGCCAGTCCATTAACATCAACCGGATCCTAGGGGATAACGAGGGAGAGACACGAGCTTTGGTGAGAAGGCAGTGATGCTCTCCCCTTCGCGTTTTTCACATTAAGATCTATGTGAGGCATTAAATGCTAGCCCTGATGTACATTTTTGCTATTAATGGCAAAATAGGAAATGGGCAAATGAGGAGTCATCTTTCACAGATCTGCAAGCCTGTAGAGGTACTTTATTTTAGAAAAAAAATGGCTAATTCCAAGACTGTATAGATGTGCTTCTGCAATTGCCAACAAGTGGTGGAAATACTTTTGTGTTGAGAAGTGGATGGAAATAATACCACACAGCTTCCTGTAGTTTGGGAAATTATTTGTGGTTTTATTTCTAAATAATGTACTTTCTGTAATGAATACAGTAAGACTAAGTCTCTGGTTCTGTGGTGTTCTAGAGTTTCACAGGGAGCGCTTTAGCTGCTTTGGTTAAAGGTCTTCCAGAAGCTTTGCAGCGACAGTTTGACTATGAAGACCCCATTGTGAGAGGAGGCAAACAATTGCTCCATAGTCCTTTCTTTAAGGTAATGAAATACAATAAGAATTCATTAGAACAGTTCTGGAATTTTTTTATAAGGTGTGGTATGTGCACCTAGTCCTCTATCAGAAATGTTTTCTGACAAATCCAGAATACTTCTTCTGAAAGGAGAATCAAATACAGAAATAAAGGATAAGGAGTACCTAGCTAGGCAGAGGTAGGTAGGTAGGTCAGAACACATCTTGGAAGTACAATAGGCTGTACACTTTTCAATAAGTGATTTCTGAGTTGTCCTAGTAGAAGTGTTGTATATTTCCATGTAGTTAGTTAAATGCTCTGAAGACTTTTATTTACATCTAATTGGAACAAACAGAAATGTTTAAGTGGAAGGCTATTATGTTTTGGACCCTGTACTTCAAAGTAAAAATGAAGTAGTTGAGGAAGTGTAGAGAAGAGCAAGAAGAATAAAATGCTGAAGAAGCCTCCCATGTAGTAAAAGTGAAATTAAAGACGGCTTACCTATTGTTAACAAAAAGAAACTCTCAAGAGTTTATACGAGGAAGAAATAATCCATTGTTCACAATATTCATCAGTAACATTGATTTGAAATGGAATCAAATTGAAAATAGATTGAAAATTCATGTAATTGTAGGAAGGGGACTTGGTTTAGAAATGGAAGGTAAAAAGTTCAGCACATGGTATTTGATATAGAAAAGTTAATTAATTTGGGAGTGTTTTTCACTGGCAGATTATGAAAACTTCTGGGTTGGAAGAGTAAATTAGGTACCATGTGACATAGTGTGGGTACACTTGATGTTGCCCCATCAGTGAGGATAATGAAGATGACTCTTAGTGTCTCTTGCACTTTACGTGTCTTTGAGACCATGTTGAGGCCCTTACTGGTCTATGCACTGTTCAACTGTATCAAATGCATATTAATTTTTATTGCCCATTTTTGATCCATCCCTAAAATGTTTTTTGATTGTCTGCAGGTTCTTGTGGCTCTGGCTTGTGATCTGGAGCTGGACACTCTCCCTTGCTGTGCAGAGACACACAAATGGGCCTGGTTCAGGAGATACTGTATGGCATCCAGGGTTGCTGTGGCTCTTGATAAAAGGACACCATTACCTCGCCTTTTCCTTGATGAGGTACTGTGAGAATACTTTAAATGGTTAATGGAACCAAATATAAAAGTGTTTTATGTGAAAAGATACACTGAGATTGAAGATTTTATACCAACTGTGATAGGAGTAACTGATAATTTGAATAAAGTTGGTTAATACAAAATATTTTACAGGTGGCAAAGAAAATCCGAGAATTAATGGCAGATAATGAAAATATGGATGTTCTTCATGAGTGTCATGATGTCTTCAAGAGAGAACAGGATGAGCAGCTTGTCCAGTGGATGAATAGGTTATTTCTTTCAACCATCACTGGTTTGGTCTTGTGATGCTTTTTTATTGTACAATGATAAACTGCATATTCTGTGACTTTTAAAAAGCTCTTTTAAGATTTTGTTTGTTTTGCATTTTCTGCAGGCGACCTGATGATTGGACACTTTCCGCTGGAGGCAGTGGAACAATTTATGGTTGGGGTCATAACCATAGAGGACAACTTGGTGGAATTGAAGGGGCAAAAGTCAAAGTCCCAACTCCATGTGAAGCTCTTGCTACCCTTAGACCAGTGCAGTTAATTGGTGGTGAACAGACTCTATTTGCAGTGACTGCTGATGGGAAAGTAAGGATGCAACAAATGTTTTTTTGTTTGACTCCCTTGAAATATTTCATCCTCAGTCAGAATGGGTTTGACTAAATGAAAAATAATGTACATTGCACATTATTATTATTATTATTGGTAGTAGTAGTTATGTTTTATTATTTTAAAGAATCTTAACTGTAGCAACTCCACCTGTGCATTCTAGGAATGCAGTGTACTATAGCATTAAATGTGTGAAACAAGACACATATTTTAGTTCTCAGTTCAAAAATGTGATCAGATTTTGGAAAACAAAGCTGGGCACAAGCAACGTGCTCACAGAGTTCCATGACACAGGACAGACAGTAAAATGTAATGATGATTATGTCTCTCTGGGAGACATAGGGAGAGGTATAATCAACAGGGGAGAGGTATAATCTCAGATTATTCACAGTTGGCTAAATGTAAATTAGATATTGCAGGATCCAGTTTGCAGATGCTTAAACCCTGAGCAAAAAGGAATCACAGTGTAGAAGTTTAGTGTAAGGTATAGGAGAAAAAAATCAGTTAATGAATTTGAAAAGTCTTTTATTTTTATACAGATGGCAGCTCTCTGTTTAGGATGTGATGGAGAATTTTACGTAGAGCTTTGTGTAACAGTTACATTCATCTAGTGAGGTACTGTAATAATTCCGTAGGGTCAGTATGATCCCTTTGAATTATTCACAGAAGGGTAAAGGGCAGATTAAATAAATTTCTTGACATTCTGTTGCAAGAAATTATTTTCAGAGAGACAAAACAAGTGAAAAGCAGTACTTAAAACTGTATTTATGGGATGGAAGGGAAAGTAGCAATTGTGTTTAGGTGTATGTATTCTACAGAAGAAAGAACACTATAATAGTGGTGTTGGAGGAGAGCTACAGCTGATAGCGATAGATGATTTTGTAATGTTATCATGCAACGCTATGGTTTCTTGAGAGTTTTACACAACAAGCTTTAGGATTTCGAATGAAATTGGTTAAGTCAGTGAGACTTCTTCTTGACTTGAATGTAACCATATTTTCTGAAAGCTTTTGTGAAATATTTCAAAATATTTCTTGTATTCCAAAAGATAGAAAATAAGAGGCCTCTAAGAAACTGTATTTTCCAGACTTTCCTTTAACCGTATTCTGGCATACATACTTAAAGAATTCTTCTCTACATCTTTACTGAATGTTCTACATGAGGCAAACAAAATTAAATTTTATTCTTTACTCTAAAGCTGTATGCCACTGGATATGGAGCAGGTGGTAGGCTTGGAATTGGAGGAACAGAGTCAGTTTCTACTCCAACTTTACTGGAATCCATTCAACATGTGTTCATAAAGAAAGTTGCAGTGAACTCAGGAGGAAAGCATTGTCTGGCATTGTCTTTTGAGGGAGAAGTTTATTCTTGGGGTGAAGCAGAAGATGGTAAACTGGGTCATGGAAACCGAAGGTAAGTAACACTCTGATATGTTATTTTAAAAGAAACTATTCATGGATACTTATTACAGTGTCTGTGTATTAAAAGTGCTGTATGAGTACTGCCTACATGCACAAGTCAGCGTTAAGTAGTGATGTGGAGACATACATTTTAAAATTGGGGAACCACAAAGTATTTTTCAGATAAGCAGTTACTCTGATTTCTGTGTTTAGATATCGTCATCTAGCATGTCTGTGGATGCTAAAGTTCTGTGGCTTTCCTTTGAGATTTGTCTTGTAGGTACGTGGAACCTTTTGGGGGCAAAACTGCCGTTGTCCTGATTTCCACATGCACTGTTGCCCACATTAAGTGGGAAGTATTGTTGTGTTAGAGATAAGTGTGCTGGTCCAGAAAGCAGAAGGAATGCTCAAGTCCATGGGGGCAACATCATATGTTTTATACTAGTATGTTTTATGGTAGAAACGGTCTGTTCCGAAAGTTTTGTGGAGACAAATGTTTTCATTTCAGCCCTTGTGATCGTCCTCGTGTAATTGAGTCTCTGAGAGGTATAGAAGTGGTTGATATTGCTGCTGGGGGAGCACACAGCGCCTGTATTACAGCTGCAGGAGACCTTTTTACGTGGGGAAAGGGAAGATACGGACGCCTTGGGCATGGGGATAGTGAGGACCAACTAAAACCTAAACTGGTAAGAAACCTTTGGAGTATTACACAGTCTTAGTCCAGGTCATACTTTCTGATTTGTACCTTTTTGCATTTCTGCATATAAAGAATGAAAAGGCGAAACAGTGACTTGTGTTTATAAGAAATTAACAAATTGCCACATCTGGAAGGATAAAATGAAAGAGGAGCTCCAAACTTTGCAGCTTTTAGTGGTCATTAAACAGCTTACAGGGAATTTCTTTTCGAGAGGTTTGAAGAAAACCCCAAATCAAACACCCCACCTCTCAGTAAGTAAATTTCACCCTTTCCCAGCAGTAGTTTGCACTGGAAGTAATAAGTGAGTTCCTTGTCTTCTGGTTCTCCTCATTATTTACTTCCTGGAAAATACAACAGTGTTTACAGTGATAGGCTCTTAGTCACTTACAAACTGCTTTTTTCTCCTGGCATGATAATGATACTCTTGATTATCGTGATTGAATACTGGCACGTTACTGAAGTATATACTAAGTTAATAAGAATTTAACACAGTAATTATGAAGTATTTAATTGCTATCTGCTAAAGAAAGTTGAGTTAAGCAGTTTTTGATGAGGAAGATTAGGTAGTAAATCTAAGAATTTGGACACTGTGGAGTGTAAGAAGAATGAGTATACTGATAAATTCAGACTTGTGCTCATGTGAACTAAGGGCTTTTAGCCAAAAATAGTGGTATTATGAAAATTGCCCTGCCTTTGAAATGAGAGTTCATTATGCTACCTGCATTCTCTTGCTGAAAATACAGCAAACGCTAAGATTGCGTTTTTTGACTCAAACTGAATGTTGGTTTGTTATTTTTATTCGTAGCTCTGTGTATATATTTCTGGTCATACAAGCATTAACTTTTTCCAGTGTTTTAATTTGTGAGATGAGGTATCATACATTCTTAGTCCTCTTTGGGACCTTACCACCTGTATTCAGATGTTCCCCTGGCCCCAAAAAAGCAAGGTTTGCCCACCTTTCCTTTTTCTCCCTCCATGTTCTTTGGTAGTATGAAAATAGATAACCTGTAGATGAGCTGAAGTGTGTGAAGTTCCATGCTGCTTTGGGTGAAGGGTTGTGCCACCTATAATCTGTTTCAAGTAGTTGTGAGGATGGGAAGGATGTGATGTGTATGTGGGTCACCAAGCTTTACTTTGTGATTCCAAGTCCCATAAGTCGTCACTAGATGGCACCATTTCAAAAGACGTTGATTACATTCAGGTTATGATGGAAGAGCTCGAAAATTGAAAACTAGGAAAAGACTATTTAAAAATAAAGCTTTTTTTTTTTTCTTCCCCTTATTGTATTTGCCCAGAGCGCCTGAAATTATTTGAACAGAATGTCTATAACCTTAGGTATTTTGTATTAATTTTTTTTTTCCTGACATTTTAGGTCAAAAAATTTAACTAGTTCACCAATTAAAATAAATAAATCCTGTACTTAAAATGCATAGTTTTCATTTTGCTGGTGTGAAAAGAGCAAAGCCCTTTGAGTTGGCTTTACTTGCTTATGCCTATGCTGTTTCAGACTTGTAGTTCCACTGAAGCACTTCTGCAAGTTGGGTTTGTCATCTCTTCTGAAACTAAATGACCGAGTCTTTTATTGCAAACAAAAATGGGTGATTTTGTTACAGGTGGAAGCTCTCCAGGGTTACCGTGTGATTGATATAGCCTGTGGCAGTGGAGATGCACAGACATTGTGCCTGACTGATGATGACACGGTCTGGTCCTGGGGTGATGGAGACTATGGAAAACTTGGAAGAGGAGGCAGTGATGGCTGTAAAGTACCAATGAAGGTATTTCAGTGTAATTTTTTCATTGCTTTAGAAACCAGGATGTTGGTGGAGAACACTGAAGACAGAGTTGCCAATATGTGCAAACTTTGATCCATCCTGGGACATCAGGATTCTGCTGCCTGTCGTTAAAAATGAACTTTATAGGCTACAGTAACAAGTGTTTCAAGTTTTGTGCTGACTGATGAAGTTGTACTTGAAGGTTTTTCTGTGGAGAACATTGCTGTTTTGAGCAATATTTCTCATTTTAATTTTGGTTCCTGTCAAAACATTACATTTTGCCAAGAAATCTTCATGTTTGTTTGTGTTACTAAATTGCCATAATACTCCTGAAGTCGTAAGTTCATTCCAGAAAGGGGTATCAATTAGTTGAGAAGTAATCTTACTTACGTTAAACTTACATTAAACTTTATATTAAACCCTTCCTGTGAATGCATGGTTGACTTGGAATTTCTTCACATTACAAATGAAATCCATGTAGCAATCAAATTTGAATGCCAGTACTTACTATGAAGATGAATGTTGCTTGTGTGTGAGAAATGTGTGTGTCACTGTATGCCTATGCACAATGGATTTTTAGATTCTAAATCCAGAATCACACTTTATTACTTGGATACAGGTATCCCCATTAAGTCTCCAAATGTTTCCAGCATGATGTAACATAATGTGAAAACAGTTTGCTTATCTTTCATCAGTCATCAGTCCCATAAGATTGAGGGTGAAGCAGCATAAGGATAATAGGAATAAATAGGAAGACTCTGCTGGAGGCATAAACATTTTTATTATGTCAGCAGAATTGCATCCTTGTCATACCAGCTGGGGATGATTAACGTTGAGTGTTTGCAGACAAAGCCTTATCATTTCTACTTGGGGGTATTGCCAAGTAACTATTGGCAAAACATACTAGAGATGGATCTTCAACAGTTTGTGAAATTTGAGCTTCCTTTTGGTGTTTAAGTGGTAAACGGTAGAAACATGAAGGGAGTAGAATTCTTCTAAATTATCTACATGAACATTTTATTTTGTAAATATACATATAGATAATACATTTGGATATTATATTTTACTTAAGACTGTGCAGTCTATGGAACTATAGCCTCCTTAATTAACTCTGATTTGATTTCATAATATTTTTCTAGATTGATTCCCTCACTGGCCTTGGAGTGGTTAAAGTAGAATGTGGATCACAATTTTCTGTGGCCCTTACTAAATCTGGAGCAGTGTATACGTGGTAAGTATTCTGTATTAGTTATTTTGACAGTATTAGATGTAACCTTTTCTGTAACAGATATTAGTAATACACTGCCTTCGCTGTTTTGATCTACCCCATCAAAAATTTTCTGAGTTCCTCTGTCTTGATTAGTAATCCGCTAATGTTCTTTGGGGAACATTTTGTAGTGCTGTGAATGAAAAATCCAAGTGTTTTGTTTTGGAGACAGTAGAATTATAAGCATGAAGTGTCATGCAGGGTGGAAGATGATAGCATAAATAATGTTCTCATGTATTATCAAAATTGTGTCTAGCTTGTAGTGGCTGCAGTGTGAGAATCTGATTTTAGAGTTCATTGTTTTAATCTTTCTACACCACTCCGAATTTCGTTGTTTTGAACTACTAGACTAAAATGTTTAAGAAGATTAAGCAAAATACCTTCCCAACTTTCCTCTGCCACCTTGTTTGCATGATATTAGATACCCTTAAACTGTACAACGTTTGAGTCTCTAAGATCAGTAAACGTACTGTTTTTGCAGATAAATGGTTCTAATACTTGACCCTTTAAGAAGAAAAAAATAAACCCCTCCCCACAAAAGTGGTAAAAGGACCCACACAGCATAAGTAAGAACAGCACAAGAATTTGTACCATGTCAGCAGAATCACATCCATAAAAAATAAGAATGATTAAGTTGAATATTTGGAGAATATTTTGATATTGGACTTTATAAGTGCATCTGCAGATCAGATATCAGACATGGTCTGTTGTTACATTTTTTCCACAATTAAAACACAGTTTTGAAATTTTTTACTCTTCTCTGTGCAGGGGCAAAGGAGATTATCATCGCTTAGGCCATGGATCTGATGACCATGTTAGAAGACCACGACAAGTGCAGGGACTCCAAGGAAAGAAAGTCATTGCAATTGCTACAGGGTCTTTGCACTGTGTTTGCTGCACTGAAGATGGTATAATAATCAAATCATTTATTTAGTTCTTAGCACTGAATTTGAATAAGATGAAACTTTTTATCTTTTAGTCAGCTGTTGGTAGGTTGTCCTTGCAAAGAAGTCTGGTTCTCTGTGTGCATGGATACATCTTATGTTTGCAGATGTTTCATGTTTCTTAAGCAGCAAGCATGATGTTGATTTAGTGATCACATAAAACCCAATTGATGAAAATTAAAGAATTCAAATTGCATAAACATTGATGGTCAAAGAAAAATATAGAACTCTGAAAGTAATTACAGAATGATCAAGCAGTAGCATTGAATGTATTTGGCTTTTTTTTTTTATTTTTTGCAGTCTTGTGAGCCTGTTGAAGTGTTTAACTTGCTAAATGAAGCATTGCACAAACAATATTGCTTCTTACAAAGCAGACTGAGATACTGAATATCCTTTGTAGCAGACTCACTCCCCCATTTAATTAACAAATCTGCACAATAACTGATTGTTTTATGGGGGCTGGTGAAATATAGCTGCAGAAAATGAATGTGAATAGTGAATATAGCTGCAGAAAATGAATGTTCAGGATCAAGGTTGTTACTTTAAAAGTATTTTCCAATTATCTTGCAACTGTGAGCACCTATTTTAATGTCCTTTCTAGTAATATAACTTCTTATAGGATCTTTTGTCTCATAAAATGTTAAACCTTTTTAAATTCTTTTTTTTTTAATATCGGCTTTGTTTTTTTCTGTGAAATTATGTTTCTGGTGTTCTGTTGTTCTTCTGCTCCACCATTTTCTCCTATTCTGAACAGAACTCTTTAGTTATACAAACTACTAGGAAAGAAATGCATCTTGTGGCAGCTGCTCTACATAGACTGTGGTCCTAGCTATGTCACTGAAGATTTATCTGCACTGAATAGTGGATTTCAGGATGGCCATCAGTCCTAGAAGTGTTGATTACGGCCCAAGACCTCATTCAGTTAAATGTTTTATAAATACTAATTTAAAAAAAAGGGCACAAGCTTGTATATTAGTCTCAGAATGATCAATTATTTTTATTGATTTAGGGGAAGTGTATACATGGGGAGATAATGATGAAGGGCAGCTTGGAGATGGAACAACTAATGCCATCCAAAGACCGCGCTTGGTTGCAGCACTTCAGGGTAAAAAGATCAACAGAGTAGCCTGTGGCTCAGCACATACTTTAGCGTGGTCAACTAGTAAACCTGCTAATGCTGGCAAGCTCCCTACACAGGTAATGTTTTTGGCTTATTGAATTCAGATTTAAATGTGCTTAGTATGCGTATATGCTCTTTCAGTTGATGTGTTTCCTTTTAAATCCCTGCATAAGCTTAGTGTGCTTTGATTTGGCTTCAAGTTTGAGCCAGTTACTTTTACTTCTGTATTTTCAAAGGATTCTGCTTTTCTGAGCTGAAAAAGCCTCTTCATTCAGTTTTTAATCCAAATGCAGAACAGTAATTGAGTTTGTACACTGGCAGGAATTTAATTCTGTATTGCAGCTATGAAAATGTTATACCTTTCAGTGGAGTTCTCCATTGCTTGCTTTATGTTGAGAGGATTGTTTTTTGAATATTTTGTATTTCAGCTATAAGGCCTGGGTGTGGTGATGACAGGATGTAAAATGTGTTTGCTCCTGGATAAATTGTAAAATATGGAATAGCATTTATATTCTAGCCATCATATTTTGTTTCAGTTTAGATGGATACTGTTGGTATTTTTTAGAAACAACTGAACTCCATGTATTAAATTTCAACAGTAAGAATAAGCAAATATCTGAATTTCTATTATAAATTTATCTAAAAATGTAAAGATTGTTGTTACATTTAATAAAATAAATTATATAATAATTCTAAATTACATTTGGATATCACTGCTTTATCATAGGTTCCTATGGAGTACAATCATCTGCAGGAAATTCCCATCATTTCATTAAGAAATAGGCTTCTGCTATTGCACCACATTTCAGAACTCTTCTGTCCTTGCATTCCAATGTTTGATCTTGAAGGAAGACTTGATGAAACTGGCCAAGGACCCTCGGTTGGGTTTGACACATTACGGGGAATACTGATATCACAGGGAAAGGTATTTTATCAGAATGTTTTTTAGGGAGAGATTTGTAACTGTAAGTGTAATGTACTGTTTAAACTGTTTCTGAAGAAAGAAGATACATCTCAAATATTTGCATTGTGATTATGCAAACTTCTTTCTTTGTGTTCTTTCTACTGTGTTTTTCTCAGTTCTTCATCACAGTGCTTTTGTATGTTGATCTTGAGAATAACTTTACACTGTAAATCTTTAGTTTGTAGGATAGCTGAATTCTTCTAGAGAATTCAGTAGGTGGTTTCCTGGAAAAAAATGTGAGGTAGTAGACACTGACCAGTTCATACCTGTTTGCATTCCTCTGTCAAGGTCAGGTGATATACTAGTTGATCCAAAGCTCTGTGCAGGTACAAATTTATTTTATTAGACTGAGCTAAAAATGAAAATAGAATACCTAAGAGTTCAATCCCAAATTGGTAAAGAAAGTGGATTTTTATAGTTGTAAGTAAAGTCAGTCATGAGAAAATGTAGATAATTATAATGCTTTGAAGCTGCAACATTTACTCAAAACTTTAGATATGGTAAGCCTGTGAAAACATGACTTGCCTTCAGTAAAATCATCAGTTTTGGATCTGAATTTTCTCACTGTCATAGTAATTTATCTAACTGAAAAAGAAAACATTATATAAACAGACAAAATCTGCTGGGAGATATCTTTGAAAAGAGAAGCAGTTAAGTTTTCCCCTGCAGTGCTGTTCTATGTCCTTAAACAAGACACACGGCCTGTAACTAGAGTCCTTAGTGCATGCCAAGATCTCTTTTTCTAGACTCCAGTAAAATTTTGTAGTAGAACGGTCAAGCTCTATACATACTTCACAGACCAAGGGAAGGCAGCGCATTTTTCATCAAAACCTACACTGGAGAAAAAGGAAACAGAAATCCTAGCTCTTCTGTTCATGACACATGTTAGTGCTATTAATTTGCAGTCCTTACATATATGATGTTACCTATAATAATGGGCATGCAGGAAGCACATTCAACCTCATTTACTTTCAGTCTGCAGAATAGTTACAGAAAGGTTCCACATATAAGATAAACTGTGATATTAGGTATATTTTACATCAGAAACATTCAACAGAGGCAGCAGAAGTTGCAGTGCCATATTCATATCTAGACATCTAAATCAGGCTTACTGTCAAAGATTTTAAAGACTTAAAAATCTTCTTAATCTTGCTTGAAACTGGCTGTAAAATCAGATCCAAATATTTAGTGAGAGAATCTAGGGTATTTCAATTTGCATAACAAGCTTTTTTTTTGCTTTTTTGGTTGTCATTCTGTGACATTAATTATTCTCCATATACATACCTGATTCTGGTATAAACTAATTTATACCAGTATGTTGGTTGCTTAATAATAAGTGAATCTGGGGCAGTGCAACCTTTCAAGCCATGGTTTTGAGTTATACAGGAGGAACTTTCTTCTTTACTTTTTTAGTATCCCCACTATTTCAGATGTGAATTGTATTAGCAGAAATAACATGATCCTTGACTAACATCTCACAGCTTTATCTTCTGTTGCTTTTGTTTGGTTTCAGTATGTCAAAAGTATTTGATGCTTGTTTCATTTCTTCTAAAGAAGACTGAGATGTGTTACCCCCTTATAGTGTTTTGTTGTGTACTCAAAGAAATTGCTGAAGGATAGCATTGCAGGATCAGTTTCTCTGTTCTGTTCAGTCCTTCTTTTTTTTTTCCTTGAGTTGAACTAAGCACGTGTTTCATCTGTGAAATATGTTCAGCATTCTTATTTGATTGCAGTTTTGCCACTGTCTCAACTTTTTTGTACTCTCCTTTTTTAGGAAGCAGCTTTCAGGAAAGTCGTACAAGCAACTATGGTGAGAGATCGTCAGCATGGTCCAGTTGTAGAGCTCAACAGGATACAGGTATCTGATGCCAAAGTTTCTGTGTGCTATCTGTGTGTTTAGCCTGCAGTGCCGTGTTGATCAAACCCCTTTGTTTCAGCTCTTTGGTATCTGAGTACTGAAGAGTTTAATTTTTATCAGTGAATCAAACAACGAATAACTTAATGTAAGGGCTGCTTATTTTCAGTATGTTTTCATCCACATTGTAGCTGTTCACTTTGTGAAATGTGAATGATTTAGAATGATTTAGACTCTAAAGAGCAAAGTGTGTCCTGCCTGACAAAGGACTGCTTTTTCAAAACTCACTATATTAAATAATTTAAGAGAGCAGAGATTCTGATGCTTTTCTTACCTTTTCAGATGATCAGCTGAATTACTCAGCTGTTGCTTTCATAACAGAGAACAAGAAGGGCAAAAAAAAAAAAAGAAAGCCAAGGAAAAAAGGCCTTTGAATATAAAAATTAAATATCAGGCTGATAAACTCTTGTCCGTTGCTGGTCATCACATGTGCTCATATTGATTGCAGGACTCTTTGATACAAAAGGGCTTTTTTCCTTATCATTGACGTTAGAAAATGTAATGTTGTGCCTTAGGCCAGATGTGTCTTATTTCCGTAGATATTTCTGTAACGTAGAATAGTAAAACATTGTTTTCATTTAAATGGACTGCAGCCTGATCTTAGAGAGTCCTCATGCATTTCTTTTCTAAGTGCTGGTTTCCTTTTTTTTTTTTTTTTGGTATATTGAGAAAAGTAAGAACATCTATTTGTAAGGTTAGAGTGGAGAAATTGTGAAAACTTTGACTGATTGGTTTTCTTTTAGTGAACAGAAATACATTCTGATGTGGCTGTTTCTGCTTCTTTGCCATTTTCTATGTGCACTTAAAATTTTTTTGCGGTAATGTTCTGTGATAAAAATGTGGTATTTTAGTTTATAGTACCAGAGATTTTCTGATTACTTTGTGTGTGTGTATTCAGAAAGTTCAATAAAGTAGTGAGTGCAACCATTTTAGGCAGGAAACTAGTGAGTAGGTTTTGGGCTTGTTTGCTAGTGTCCTCCTTAATGAACTGTTGAGTTCATTAATTGAGATAGGCTTTCTCATGTATTTTTGCATGTTTGTTACTTAAATCTATCTTGAACTCTAGAAATTAATTGGTAGCTTCCCTTCTTCTGTGGGAAGTGAAATACTGCTTTAACACAAGTCTTTCCTAAATTCAGCCAAGTGAAGGCTAAAAAGGGCCGTGTTCATAATCTGGCCTGATTACAACGTACCATGGATGGCTCACAATTTCTTGAGTTATCTTTTGCTGAAAAGGAGAATGTGGATTCTTATTTGATCCTTCATAATATTTAATTGAAGATTCAAAGCTGCTTTACGTAGTCGCAAAAAAACTAATTGTCAATTTAAAAATGTTCATCGTATTTGCAGTTGTAAGTTAAAGGGCAAATAGGCTTCAAAATCCCTTTGGTTTCAGATGACTGTTCTTGTAGTTTATAGATTATTTGGTGCAGTCAATTCACTTCATCTTCAATTGCATAAAAAAAACAGATGAGTTTTTAATTTAAAATTGTTTTCCAGATATTAACTTGTTTTTTAAAATACTTTCTTAGCATCCCTTGCTGTTCAGTGGTTTCTTTGGGAGTACCAGAACTGGACGTAACAGCTGTCTAACTTGCAGTGTAAAACCAAGCAAAACACCATTCCCTTGTCCTGAGATCAAGTGTTACATGGACCAGGTTCCTTTAGAGTAGATCACATTCCCCTTACATACAGCTTGGCCCTGTTTTTTTTCTGTTGGGAGCCTTGTAGAGGTGGGACGTTGTAGTTTTATATAGTTTTCCTGCTCAGAGTGTGTGAAATACAATGTGATGGCTGTACTGTAACTCAACCAAGTGCAAGCCTGGTGTTTCTATGCCATAAAATTGAGTGTAGATACTTTATACTTTGAGGTGTAACATAAAGGAGTGTAACTTGAATGCACAGAGACAGTTTGGGATGCTGTTGGAGGACTGCATAGGGCATAAAACCTAAATTTGATGCAGTTTTATCCATGTTAATTTCTGGGAATAGTCACTAAGTGGAATGTTCCAAAACAGCATTTGGGCCATGTTCTGGAAAGGTGTAATAGAAGTAGTCCAGAAAGTGAACTAACAGTTACATGTCTAGACCAAGTTCCGGAGCTCAGGTTTACTTACTGACCCTCCTACTAGCAGATCAGATTTAGCCAGTGTTTAAGTACTGGTGTAGCTCATGTGGTGTGAAATGGACAGTGTGTTATGCCACTTTAAGACTAGGACTCCTTATTAAATGTGGGTTATAGAAATCTCAAACATGATGAGTAAAACTGTTCCAATCTTAAAGTAGGCACAGCATATGAATGAATGGTTTGTTCTTTTTTGAGGGTTATGTTTCATTTTAAATAACATTCTTCCTTCCTGGTTTTGTCTTCTCCCTTATAAAATGTACTTTTAAAGAACACTTATTTCATGACAGCCTTCATTTTCCTGCACTTATCAGGCTAAGGTTTTTTGTTTACTTGTGTAGAATAGTCTTTTCTTTACTCATTGCATTTTTATACTCTATTTTTTCTGTAGCATTTCAGTTTTAACATAGATAACTGAATCTCAAGGTACAGTTGAGACTATGTTTGTGCTCTTATAATTATTACATTGATACTTTACTACCTCTTCTGGAGATTGATTTTGTGACATATCCTTGAATTTTGTTTGTTTTCTTCATAGATCTATCTTGTCCGTGAACTGTATATATTTCTCTTTCTTGGCTAATTCCTACCAAGAAGCTGTCATCTTTTTATAAACTTTTTTTAATAGTGTACAAGTGCATGGCTTTATGTACTACATTTCTCCCAACTTCTGTGGATTGAAGAGAGTCTCACAGAATGGCCAGTATTTTAATGGGTAATTTCAAGCTGCATTAGACAAAGTTCTGTGATTCAGAGAAAGAACTTAAATTTTGTTCTTCATCACTTGAAAATACTTTAACCAGCTTACAGATTGACTTGAGTGACTCTCCCCCTTTGTTGCAATAGTGCTGCTCACAATAAGTGGTTATTCATTAGGACAAGTTCTTGATTTTGGTTCTTCCACACTTCACTGTATGCTGCTTCTGGGCTGCTTTGTTTCCTCTGTTGCAAGAGTGGATAGTTTTCCATAGGCTGATATCTTCTGATGGAAAACTGTTTATGAAAATACTTCTCGGGTTCTAATCAACTTATTAACTTGTTTTATGCTAAAAATTACCTGATCTGTAAGAAGGCTGGAACTGTATTTTAAAAAATTGAGAAACTGTACAATCTGTGTTTAATAAGGCATTCACATATTCAGTGAGGGTTGTATCTGACCCTATTCAGTAAAATAGCTTTCCCAGGATACTTACTCTATCTCTAAAGGGGATGATTTTGAAACCTGAGCAAGATTGTGCTCTAGACCTCTACAATAAAAAGCAAAAACACCTGTGGTGGATTGTGACGCAAACATATTTGTATGAATTTTTGCCGTTTTTCAGTGAAGTGTTTTACATTTCGCTAGTAACCTAAAAAAATTATTTTGGGCATCTGTCAGCAAGCAATATAGTAAGGTACTGGCAGAAATGCCAATAATCCTTCATGGCATTCTTAAATTTCTTTGTTAAAAGTCAATTTTTTAACCATTTCTGCATCTAAATTATCAATCAAATGAAATTTAAGTGTTAAGAAATAAATACTAAATGGAACGTGTAATGGCATGGGCATTCCTATTCAGTTCAGGCAGGATTTCTTCCATTTTTATTGTCACTTGATTAATTTGTAAAGTGTGAGATTCGAAAAAACAGTGAATTAACTAATGCTTTCATAGACTTTCTATTCATACTTTCTTATTTTTAAGAGAAGACTCAGTGACTCAGTTCTCAAATGAAAACTTCTTGGGCTTAAAAAGTTCTCAGAAATCCACTGAAATAAAACTAGCTCATGTTGATACAGAATATCTTATACACGAGAAAGATTTGGGTCTTTTGTCAGTCTTTCAATAAAACCTGAAAGAAATGTGGTGGTTGTTTTATCCAAAGGCATCAGAACAACTGGATTTTGAGATGCACTGTAGCTTGTAGTAGAACTAAATACAATTTAGTGGGATGAGCCTGGTTTATTTCTGAATGAACAGTCTCACAGATATTGGTGAACTGCGTGCACTGTAGGAGCTCCTTTGCAGTCAGGACAGGTTGAGAATATAACTTGCAGAACACCGAGGGGGAAAAAAATACCTTGTGTTTCTCCAGCCCTCTATTTACTTTCCATTTCTTTCCTCTCTATACCGGTGAAATGCTTTTTATATTCTTACCATCACTGTGTGCATCTCTTGCAGCAAAATCCATGGGATTTTTCTTGCATGCCAGTTCTTACGAATCTTCATCAACTCTTAAAATACACTTTTTCTATAGGTGCCTTAGAACACGTTACCTTTGTGTCTGTATGCATATGTATTTTGGTAGCACTCACTCATTGTTAGAGGCTCCCAGTAAGTATCATAGATGCATCTTTAGTTCTTATCATTAATGAATATAAGAATAACACATATTCGGTTTACTGACCAACAACACAGCCTCTGATCTGTCTCGTGTGAAAAACTTACCCAGATTTGTCAATTGACTGTGTGAATAGAGACAGGATGAAATAACTAAGTGGATTCCAATCAGAAAAACTGAATTTGCCGATGCATTGGCTGCTTCTTTGGAAATAAGGAAAGAAGTCTTATTCATCAGACTTTATCATTGACATCCCTCTTTTCATGTCTTTTCATCTTCTTTTAAAGATAAACCGATACAGTGCTGAGTAGTAAAAGATGAACAAAAAACTGTTTGAAATGAAAGATAAGTAAGGTGTTGGTGGTTGAGGGTACTGAAGATTCCTTATCTATCTGCACAGTAATGCCAGCTGAAATATGTTCTTACTGTGACTTTTGTAATTTACTCAACAGGTAAAGCGTTCCAGGAGTAAAGGAGGACTGGCTGGACCTGATGGTACAAAGTCAGTGTTTGGCCAGATGTGTGCTAAAATGAGTTCCTTTAGCCCTGATAGCCTTCTGCTTCCTCATCGTGTTTGGAAAGTCAAGTTTGTTGGTGAGAGAATTCTTCACACCCCACCCCTTTACTTTGCAGTTGAACTTTACAGTTTTCTTGATATTTACTTTCTTGGAGGACTTGAAGGAAAGGATACAGAAAACAATAAATGTGTGTAGGCAAAGTGCTTAAAATGTAAAAAACCTTTTTAGATTACTCTATAAAACCCCTCAAAATTAATGGAAATGTGTCTGTGATTTTCCTCAAATTCCAGGGGCAGCTATTCTGCTCACTACAAACACTCTGCAAAACCTAAACCAGTTTTTCAGCTTTCTGAATTGGTAATTAATCCTAGCTAGTTTTATTCGTAAGGTTGTTTTTTTCAAATCACCATATCACTTTAAGCTTTTTAATGAAAAATATTTGAGGTTGAAGACCCATTCTATCTACTGAATATGGGCTCAATAAAATATATCTACTTTAAAATGCCACTCATGAAAGTCAAAGTTACACTTCCTCTCCTATCTCTGATCTATTTTATTTTATTAGTGGATAGTGATAAAAAATATTAGTTACACTCTGTCAAAATAGTATTTTTGTCGCTGTGATATGTCATATAATCTTCTAAATAATGCATTTTACAATGAACTGGAGACATTCAAATAGAGAGCAAAACTTCAAGGGTTTTCATATAAACAGATAAGACAGTGCAGCTTTTAGTAAACTTTTGTTTACTCAATTATCCCTGTGGAATGAAATACAGTTTGTTTCAATACTTCAGTTATTTTTGAAAGAACGTTTAATTTTGAGCCTTTTTTTCTTCAAGGTGAATCTGTGGATGATTGTGGTGGAGGTTATAGTGAATCAATCGCAGAAATGTGCGAAGAGCTTCAGAATGGGCTGACCCCTCTGTTAATTGTGACACCAAATGGAAGAGATGAATCTGGAGCAAACCGAGATTGTTTCCTGTTAAATCCTGCTGCCAAGTCACTCCTGCATATGAACATGTTTCGTTTTCTTGGTAATTTCTTACCTGCTTTGTGGTATTCTACTGGCATTACATGATCAGAATGTTGGGAATCTTAAAAAAAAATGTTTAAACTTCCAGGTGTACTTTTGGGCATTGCTATCCGGACTGGCAGCCCTCTGAGCCTCAACCTGGCTGAGCCAGTGTGGAAACAACTTGCAGGAATGAATCTAACAATTGCTGATCTCAGTGAGGTAAGTATGATGAAGTTCCTGGGTAGGATATAGCTTACAGCAGACAAGCAGACTCTAGCATAGGTTTTTCTCGAGTGATTTGTGTCCCTGGTTTCCATATGCTTGCATTTTGACTGTCCTTTTACGTTTTGAGCCAGTATACAAGGATGATTTGTACTGCCTGTTAAAACTGTAAATGTGAGTTGTTCAAAAGTAGCTAATCTGTTTGAATTCTAGAGCATTCTTAAATCTCATGGGTTCGACTAGACAAGTCCTTGTGGTTGAATTCCTACTTCCCAGTAGACCTTTCTGTAGCTGTTACTGTGTTGTGCCAAGATGCGATAATTTATTTGAGTGCACATGCCTGCACTGTTTTGAAGTAAAAGAAAATGAGTGCAAACTACTACTAGTTTGTGCTCACATACTGAGTATCACAAGCTTTTAATGTATGTTTAATGAGCTCAGTAAATGTGGGATAAGACGTAGATCTTTAGAACAAGGAAGAGCTCCTTCTCAAATCCTGTCATGTAGAAACGTACTTACTGTAAAAGCACTGAGTCATTCACTTGTCACTAAGGAGATTCCTTTTGTACCAAACCCAGCATTGGTAGAGATAATTATTTTTTTAAGCTTTAAATCCATTTTCTTGTAAAACACAGTTTCTTGGGAAATGCTCTCCAAAAAGGTTACTATCTGGGAACACATGCGCTTTCCAACATTCAGCATAATGAAATTTTATGTAAAATACTAAGTCATTTATGGCTTTGAAATTAAGGTCAATGAATTGTGGTCAGGCATTCATCAAAGCTTTTGGCAAATACATGATGCGCTACTTTTGGTATACAAGAGATGCTGTTGTATAGTGCTAATAAACTGACTTTAACTTGCGTTTGTTACTTTCAAAAGGTTGATAAGGATTTTATTCCTGGGCTTATGTACATTCGAGACAATGAAGCTACTTCAGAAGAGTTTGAAGCTATGAGCCTCCCATTCACTGTGCCTAATGCAAGTGGTCAAGATATTCAGCTGAGTTCCAAGTACACCCATATTACACTGGATAATAGAGCAGAATATGTGAGGCTGGCAATAAACTACAGGTTTGTTGAAGAAATCATTAAATTATTGACATGAATAAGCATTTTCTTTCCAAAAATATGCATCAGCTTTTAAACAATATACTACTTTATCCTCTTATGTGCAAATATTTTAACATTTTCATAGGATTGTAGTGTTGACTTTCTGATTTCACTTGTCTCTCCAAGAAGAGAAAGATTAAACTTAGTTTTTAGGAAACAAAATAAACAAGCAGGTATGGCTCTAGATGTGTCCTGCCAGAGCAGTTTTGGCAGCCAGTTTTACAGGTGGAGAAATGTCCCTATGCATCTAGTTCTTCCTATGCACTAAAGTAATAGGCCTGATCTTGTGAAGAGAACTTAGATTTAGTACTGCTGCACTTAAAATTTTTTATATCATCAATTGCAGTCAAAGGCAGTATCAGCTGAATTCTTACTCTGTTCTTATCTAAGTTGGAATACAGAAAGGAAAATGTTCATTCCTTGGATATGACACTTATGCACACCCACCAAAAAAGCCAAAAACCTAAAAGGGCCAAAAGCCAAACATTGCACTGAAATGCAAATAATTGTTCAGTATTTGAGAAGATAGGCCTTTGGTTGCTTATGTAGCCAGGTAGCTAATCTAGATGAGCACAACTAAGAAGCAACCATAAGCATCTAGGTGAAACAGTAAGTCTAGTGCTTACTGAAATATGGAAATTTAGATAATGTGGATGAGAAACTGATTCATGGCTGTTTTATTCACTCCACCATAGTCATCTGCTTCAGAGAGTGCTTGAGCAAGACTGTATCATCACTATGTACTTGCTTATTAGTTTGTAGTTAGTGTCTGCCAACAACTACCGAATTAGTCTTTGTTTTTCTTTCTTGTTTTTTTTTTTTTTTTACTCTATAAATGGTTATGAACCAATACTTAAACCTGTTTTGACAGTAGAGAGAGGGATTTCATTTGGAGTGGATATTCCTTTGAAGAAATAGCTTTGTTTTATTGCCAGTTCTGGCTATCCTCAAAGGACACAAGCAATTCTAAAGCGTTTTGCAGTCAAAAACCCTTTGGGGGAAACGTTTAAAGGTTCAGATTAAGTATCAGGTTTTTACTATATGGAGCCCTTGAGAGGGAAAACTAGCACCTGAATAGAATCCATAGGGGAAAGTGGATTCAAAAGACCAAACTTGTCCTGACATCTTTCTTTGTTTTCGTGATGACTAGCCTGAAGACAGGACTTGTGAAACCTGTGAATATGTGCTCTGGAGGGCTCTGTGAAACATCTAAGAAATTATTTGACAGGGAAAACAACCCAAAACACAAATCATGTGTGGCATCAGAAGCAGCAAAATGTTACTTATCTGTGTCTACCTTGAAGTCAAAAAATCTCCTGTCCCCACAGAAATCCTGTTTCAGTTCAGACCCATTTTTCTTTTACCGTAATGTCTGTCTCATACTGAGAATGGTTAAGATTAAGGTTTCAAGGCACAACCACTCTTCTCCCAAGACTATGTTGTTTACGAATTGGGTATTGGTTTGTTTTTGCTGGGCATAGCACAGGAATAATATTGGGAATAAAATATCCTAAGCATTGGGAGATATCTCTCCATATTGAGCTTGCGGTGCAGTATGAATTGGTGTATAAAGTCAAGTATTTTGTGATAAATGTTAATGTTCCTTGGTATATAGCTGGAGACTTGAGGAGAATGGTTAAACTTGCCTTGATATTACATATAGCCTTGATATAGCCTTAATTGCTATAAATAATTGCTATAAATAACATTCACAGAAACTGAAAAAATGTTTCTTTGCAGGCTTCATGAATTTGATGAACAGGTTGCAGCAGTTCGTGAGGGCATGGCCCGTGTTGTTCCAGTTCCTCTACTTTCGCTCTTTACAGGATACGAACTGGAAACTATGGTATCAATTTCTGCTTTGTTACTTCTGTCAGACTAACTTGAAGTGAGATTATTCACTGATTCATTTTACTAATCCAAACCCCACATTAAATGCTGCTTACAGTGATCGCTCTGTGGTTGCAAACATCCAGTTCAAGAAAAGACTAGAAAATGTTTAATTGCCCTATTGGTGTTAGTAAGGTTATTTTGTTATAGCTGACCGTTGATGTAATGAATTTTTTCAGTAAGAAACAAACAAAACCAATAAATCCCACATGACAGGGATCTAGGAGGTGAATTGGAGATATTTGTCCCAAGTAAAATGTTAAATTTGTTATGTGACTCAGGAATGTGAAAAAAGGTTCATTACTGTCCTTTGATGGGAAGATGTATATTTAGTACTATTGTAACAGGAAACTATTCATGACACTTCAAATATTCAAATGTTCAGTTTGTGAGTGTAAAACGTGATTAAATATTTTAAACAAATAGAGGGAACAAATCACCTGTAATTGATTTTATCAGACTTGTATAGCCTGTCACTGGATCTTATTTTTCAGGTATGTGGAAGCCCAGATATTCCACTTCATCTCCTGAAATCCGTAGCGACTTATAAAGGCATTGAACCAACTGCTTCCTTGATACAGTGGTTCTGGGAAGTGATGGAGTCCTTCTCCAATACCGAGCGATCTCTCTTCCTGCGTTTTGTGTGGGGCAGAACAAGACTGCCCAGGACTATTGCAGACTTTAGGGGGAGGGACTTTGTTATTCAGGTAAGGTCTATGGGATGGAGAGGATATAGGGGGGTATTTAAAAAAGCTGCTAGTGGAGAAGTAGTAGCATGACAAAACAAGAGAACAGGCTGATTTCATTAAACTATTTTACAACATTACATTGTAGATTTGACAGGGTGAGAGAGACTGTTAATGTATATAAATATTCTCTCTCGACTTGGACAATACATTTAATTTCCCAGCCGCTTATTTCTCTGAATTTTGTTAGTTTTCCACTGTCATTCAACTGTTTTTGCTGGCCTTTATTTAGCATTTCATTCAGCTTAGTTAATAATTTCAGCTAAATTAAACCCCCACGATCTTCAAATCGTATTTTGATACTTGCTGAAGTAATACACCACATATTCATAATGAAAGCAACTGACACATGTCTGTTTTTATTTATTTACTTAGTCTAGGACAAATAGATTTAGCATTTAATTTTCTTTTAAGAAACATTAGCATCTAAAGTTTTACATGCGAGACCCAAGGGAAACTTCACACACACCAATTTGATGATAAGGAAGCTCTGATTTTATTATTAACCTGGTTGTCTTTTATACAGTTGTACACACGACTGTCTAATAGTTGATTGGTTACATAAACTGTTCACACGCCTAGCACTATATTCTTATTGGATGGGTAGCATATCTTTATTTTAAAATTTTCTTCCTTCACACCTAACTACAACATCTTATTTATCTAATTCTTGTTATGTTACTGACCTTCAGTTACAAAAGTTTCTCAAAACTATTAGCAACTGTTTCTTGTTATGTGAACTTCAGTCCTAAAACTTTCCCTAAACTATTAGCAGCTGGCCTATAGAAGTTTCAGCCCAAAAGGTTCCCACAAGCATCAGAATCAAAAATATAACATCCTGTTTAAAAACAAATCGCAATTATTATTTTGATAGTCATTTGTGGTTTGGACAGTGAATTAAAAATACTATGCTTTTTTTTTTTAACAGGTATTAGATAAATACAATCCTCCAGACCACTTCCTTCCTGAGTCGTACACATGCTTCTTTCTCCTGAAGCTGCCCAGGTATTCCTGTAAGCAAGTACTGGAGGAAAAACTGAAGTATGCCATTCACTTCTGCAAGTCTATAGACACTGATGATTATGCCCGGATAGCACTGACAGGAGAGCCAGCAGCTGATGACAGTAGTGATGATTCTGATAATGAAGATGCAGATTCTTTTGCTTCAGATTCTACACAGGACTACTTAACAGGACATTGAAAAATAATATAAGGAATAGTTGTCACAAGCACTGAGGCAAAATGCCAAAATGACAATGAAGCCAAGGACAGTTTAGGTTTCAGAATATAGACTATGTAGTCAGAGGGATGGTAATCTTCTGAACATGGGGAAAGTGTGTTTGCTACTCACAGTAGGAGTTAAGGGTTACAGCTTAAACCATCAGCTTAAAATAAATGGCACAATATATGGGCATTTAACATTTATTTTAAGAGCTGAAAGTGGCCCCCCATAATGCTGCACTACATTTAGAACCTTTGTGTTTACTGAAGTGTTGTAAATGTTTATATAAATATGGTAGTGCAGCATCCAAAAGGCAGTGAAACCTTTAAATTGTGGGTGCAATAGGTTTTTTTCATATTAAGTGTTGTGTTCTGTGCATCTTCTTGATTGTATATTGGAAATACTGTGCAACAACTGAATAGTATTATAAATATTTCAATTAACTTTACTAGAAGTTTGTTAAAAGTTTTTGAACATTGAATAAACATTATTCCTTGAAATTCTTCTATAGATAATTAAAAATGGCCAATAGTTTCACCTCCACCCCTGGTTTGTATATTTTAGCTTATGCGTTATTTATCTCAAATTTGATACTTTCTGTGAACAGCATCATAATTCTTATCATGGAAAGTGTACTGTATATAATTGGTGCCATGTAAATGCAGAAGTTATAATTTCCTTCCAAATAAAAGTTCTGCCACATTGAAAAACAGTGTGTGTTTTTCCATGGTAGTGCAGCTGCTACATGGGATGAACATGGAAATGGCTCTACTAAGAAACGTTTCTGCAATTTACAGCTGCTGAGCAAACTTTGTTGGTGCTGCTCTACCAATAGTAGGTGCATTGCCAGAGACAGAATGTAAGATACAGTCAACTTGAACAAGTCTACATGATGTATTAATGGTAGCAAAACACTTTGTTTTTGCAGTTGTTCCTAAGGCAACTGTTGTCAGTAAATGGTGAATTTGTTCTTGGACACTGGGGAAAAAATTCTGAGGAAGTTTAAGGGACTTGTCATCAAGTACCTGAAAGTGAGTAGAAGAGTATGATGATGCTTGTATAACGTATTGTCGCTGAGATTAGGTCATCTTACAAGGCTTGATCATGACACATTGTGCATCCAGAGTGGCCTGTTTGAATAAGTGATCGAAGTCAAGGCCTTGGGGCAGGTATTATGTGTTGACCACGCAGTGTATGCACAGTTTTCCAGAATAGGAGAATAAGATTTAGTTGTACCAAGGCACTAATATTTTACTTTAAAATCCAGTAGTAGGTCATGTCATACCATTGGTTCACTATCAGGATAGGTATATGTGAGTATTTAACATTTTACTATTCTGAGTGGATTAATTTGTTTTTTACTGTGTGCATTTGACTTCTCTTCCAACTAGATTTAAATATTAAATGTGGTTAATATTATTTCAAAGTTCTCATGAGACAAAGTTGATATTTCAAAATAGTGGTGAAACTATCTAGTTGTTCTTAAGATGTCAGAGTTTTGAAATATGTTACTTTTAGATACCTGTTTAGTGCTGCAGATCTCTTGCAGTAAATGCTACTGTCCTGATCCTCTGTCTCTTTTGAGCTTCCAGAGTCAGGCCTTTGCTCTGTCTTCCAGATTTACTGTGTCTGCTGATGAGTCTTGAAGATGCAAAACTCAAAAAAACCTTAAGCAACCTCTTTTATCTTTGTTACTGAATTGAATTTGTCCTGGGGGTAAAGAGTGGAGAAGCTAGTACAGAAGTCCTCATGTGGTCATCTGTTGCCCTGCGCTGTGGTAACACTGGAGCCCTGTAGGCATCCAGCTTGATTAAAGAGATTGTGTAGTCAGCTTTTCAGGAGATAGGATGAATGAGTCATGCCCAAATCTCAGTCCAAGTTCAATTGCCATTCTTGAGTTTCAAACCCCCTTTCAGGAGCATATGGACTACTATAAGATGGAGAAGTTTACAATTTGCTTCTAGGAAAGCAAAGGAATGTCAGAGTTTTTCTTCCCAAGAGAAGTTAAAAGGAAGTATCATTTATATAAGGAATCCATTTGCATTGTTAATAAGTGAACTGCATAAAAGAAGTTTCTTAAGCTACCTTCTTTGCATTCTCATCCTAACAGAAGAGTCTCAGGACACCTTTTTACAGCTTGTCATCTGTGGCCTGACTTACAGCATTGCGTAGATCATCATGTTGTAAGGAACTTCAAGGATCATCTGTTCCAACCTTTACTGGCAAAACCATGATCTAGACAAGATGGTTCAGCATCCTGTCCAACTGAATCTTAAAAGCGTCCACGTTGGGCAATCAGTCATTTCTCTGCAGAGATTGTTCTATGAATAACTTTCCTCTTCAGTCAAATATGAATCTCCACCTCGTTAACTTGTATCCAATGCCCCTTGTCTTTTCCATGAGACTCCTTGTAAGGAGTCTCTATCTTCTTTGTAGCCACCCTTTACATACTGGAACATGGTGATAAGGTCTCCCCCAAGCCTTCTTTTCTCAAGGCTGAACAAAGTTTTCTCAACCTTTTCTCACATGGCAGGCCTCCCAGCCCTCTGATCATTTTGTGGCCCTGCTCTGGACCGTCTCCAGCCTGTCCACGTCTTCTTGCATATTAGGGACCAAAACAACACAGTATTCCAGGTGAGCCCTCACTTTTATCTCTGCTTGTGATATCCATGTTGATGTAACCTAGCATCTTGTTGGCTTTCTTTGCTGTGGCAGCACACTGCTCACTCATGTTGAGCTTGCTGTCCACCTAGACTCCCAAGTCCATTTCCATGGAGCTGCTCCCTAGGAGGGTAGGTCCGAACCTGCACTGCATTCCTGGGTTGTTTTCCCAGGTGCAAGACCTTAAACTTGTCCTTGTTGAACTTTGTACAGTTCTTGTTTGCCCACCCTCTGGGTGCAGCCTGTCAACGAGTTCCCTGCCTACCACATGGATCACTTGTCTAGACCCATTACTCTTTCTAGGAAGAGGCTGTGGGAAGCCATACCAAAAGCCTTGGAGAGATCCAGGTAGACAATGTCCACCACTTGACCCACATCAACCAAGAAATTATTTTGTCGTAAAAGGTGGTCAGGTTTGTCAAGCACGGTTTGCCATTGGTGAATCTGTGCTGGCTTTTCCCGATCGTGGGCCTCATCTGGTTTGTGATAGCCCCTGGGAGCATTGTTTCATAACTTTCCCAGGGACTGAAGTAATACTGCTGATCCTGTAATTTCCTGGATCATCCTTTGAAGCCCTTCTTTTAGATGGGGTGACGTTAGGCTTCTTGCAGTCCTCTGGGTATCACCCGATCTCCGCAATTTCTCCACGATTGTGGAGAGTGAACCCACAACGTCAGCCAGCTCTCTTAAACAACCTTGAGTGGATAATGTCGGGGCCCATCAATGGGTAGGGGTCGAGCTCCAATAACAGTTCACACCCAACTCTTTCTTCGCTGATGGTGAGTCTGTGTTTGCATCAACCTGGATTTTCATTCCCCAGGCCAAGAGGCCCAATGGTGCTGGTAAAGACTGAGGTGAAGAAACTGTTAAGAACCTCTGCCTTTTGAGCATTGCTAATGACTAATTCAGCTCTCCTGTTGAACAGCAAGCCAGTGTTTTCCTTCTGTATCTGCTTGTTGTTTACATACCTGAAGAACCTTTTCTTGTGGTTTTTGATATCTATGGCCACTTTCAGTTCAAATGGAGCTTTTGTTTCTTTAACTGTACCTCTGCAAACCCTGCCAGTGCCCTTGTAGTTGTCAATGGGGATCCACCCACGTTTCTTATAGCCTATAACCATCCATTTTCATCTTCAGTCCTGTGAGCAATCCCATCATGTTTCAGTTATTCCTATGACGTAATAAATTTCTGACTGGGTGTGGAGCTCTAGTTCCTTGGTTTTGTACCCCAGGCTGCATGCAGTGGTATACATACGCTTGAAGTGGTTGGTCCTGAGGAATGTTTGTCACTGCTTTGGCTGACCTGGCTTATTCCCCAGTTGGTTGTGATGGTTTGAGTGTTGCTACTTTGGACTTTACCACCTTCAGGGTCCTTCAGTTTAAAGCCTGCTTCACCAAGATGTCCAGCCTACTGCCAAAGATTCCTTTGCCTTTTCTAGACAGGTGGATCCCATCCTTCCTTCATAGGCTATAGTGTTTCTGAGTAGCCAGTTACTCTTCTTGCAAAAAACATGGCTTCAAGTGGTCAAAAAATGGGATTTGCTATTAATGGGCTTTTAGATGCAAATTCCTAGTCTAAGAGGGAAAAGGACTCAAACCTCATCAGGGAGTTTAGGGGACACCAACCATTTATCATGGTTTACGTTCCTTAACATATTAGAGAAGTTTTCAGGCCAGCATATGTTACTGTTACATGTTACTTGCCCTCCCTACAAGCAGCTTAGTCCACAGACTTATGTGCAAAACTAAATCATTCAGTACTTTTCTATAAAAAGTGGAAAGAGTGAATTCCAGAGATCTCATTGACAAAATATTTTTCGTTTTTAGTTTGAGGAAAATGTACAAATGTAGAGTTTCCTGTAGATGTTGCCTTTCAAAGATAATCTCCTGTTGAACCTTATCCTTAAAAATTTTGGTGTGAACTAAAACATATCACTGTGGTTCTTTTACTTAACTAGGGTTGAAGGTGTGAAATTAGTGGAAAAAACATTCTATTGTGGTGGCATGTCCCTAAGTGAAAATTGCAGTAAAGCAACACAGCTGTGAATGTGACACACAAACTATTTATGAATTGATGCTCTTGATACTTGGAAAAGATTCTGTTGATTTATGTGTCTGTCTCAAATTTGCATGCTGATGGTATATCTGCAAGGTTCTTTAGCTTTGCATTTAGTCATCTGATGGCCAGCAAGTACAATTATGCAAAGATTCTCAGAAACACAGAGTAGAATTGTCTCAGTTGTTTCCTGACTGTGGTCATCCTTGATCGGCTCTCTCCAGTGAGTTTGCATGTGGTGGAGTAGCAGCATGACCTGAAAAAGGTTCTGCTGCTTCTAACATTTTTCTTTGGTTTCATCACATCGACCTAGAAACACTGTGGAGAACAGGGTCCATGTCCAAAATGACGTTGATAGGAGAAGGGCTGTCTGACCTGAGTAACGCAGAAGTCAATGGGTTTTGAAGTGCTGTGCACAGCAGGAGAAAGAAATCGAATTCATGAAGTACCTGTGGTGGGAGGCCGGGTGAGATTTGGGCTGGCTTGAGTGAGTTGCACTTCCTCCATGCTTCTGCAGAGGACGGGGAATTCCTGGAGGAAAACTGGCTGGACAAAACCATGAAGGAAATGAACTGTGGAGTGCAAATGAGGCACATTCTTTCCTGTGATCCTCGGGGCTGCCGCTTCCTGGCAGAGACACTGACCAGGCTCCAATCTGTGGTACTTGTGATACCAGTATCCCGTGTGGAATACTGCCCAGCAACCTTTGGAATATTTCATTTTGGAACAAAGGAAGACATTTTAGTTGCACATGTGGACCTACTGTCAATGAGTTGTCGATAACAACATAGAGATGGGGAATTCAGGCTGGTGGTACCCCGGGAACAGTCTTGTTGCCTCTGTCACTGCAATGAAGTTACAATTTAACAGCACAAACCTGTTGTATGACGGAGCAAACTACACTCCCTAGAGGAAGAAATTACGCTGTACAATGGCTGGTATGGTCTAGGAGCCAAATACCTGGGAAGATATTTGGTCCCCCTGGGTGCGCGTGACCTCGACAGAGCGACAGGAATGTGGTGGGATATTTTGTCTGTTTCAGTATTGTTAAGGGATGTTAAGAGTGTGACCATCTCTTCCAGCCCCCCTGGCCCAGGACCCTCCTGCCTGAAGTCTGTCCGAGGGACCCTGGGGCAGCAACATTGCTGCCTCTTTCCCCTTTGCAGGTTCGACCAGTGGTGAAGTTGTGCATATTATCCCAAAGACACACATGTGGGCATGGACACTCACAGGACACTGACACGGCCAGTCCCACCCAGGAGTTAAAAACCCCACCTGTTCCAGCAGCAGATGCCAAGACCCGCCTTGTGCCAGCAGCCAGCACCACTTGTCACACACACACAGATCTCACTGGTAGCTGGCACTCAGTCCTTGTGGCCCACTGGCATGTGGGATAGCAAGTGTTGCCATGCAGAGAGATAGGTAATAAAAGATTCAGTTAGAAGATGTAAGAAGACCAGACAAACTGCAGTGAAATTAGTTTTGACTTCAGTCCTGGGTTTGCTTCCCAGTCTGGATTCCACCAATGAAACTGCCTAGATGCTGCAGGATGTCAGTACCATACTGATACTTGTTTCCAGGATGGCCTTGTATGGTCCCAGGCAGTTTGCAGTACTGATAAAATACCCATGTATAGGCATGACCAGGGAGGAGAAGTCTCTGGGAGATTTTCAAGCTTCCTTTGTGGTTAAGGCACAGGACCAGGAGTCAGGAGATCAAAGTTTCTGTGTTGCACAGAAAAGCAGTTTCAACACATAAGGCTGCATTGATGAAAGCTATCTCCTAGGAGTGCTAGAAACAGTTCTTTGATGCAACCAAGGCTTCATTCTTGCCCTATGTATCACCTTCTCATCCCTTTTGGAGAGGTAACAATTGCTGCTAAGGCCTAGTGGGAGATGGTAAAAGAACTCTGTGGCACCTCTGGGAGATTCAGGTTACTTTATGGTGTCAAAACAACCCTGAGGCAGTAGCATTTGCAGGAATAGTCAGTGCCCCTTCTACCTAGTCTAGATCCAGTTTTCCTGCTGCTTTTGGGAAAGAGGTGAATTGAACATACTGAGCACTCATTTACTGACATGGCTAGTTTTGGGGTCATTTAATGAGTTTTCAGTAACTTGTCTGTTGCCTGACAAAGACAGCAGTTCCTAATAATAATATCATAATGATGGTACTGCTCTGTTGGGAGGGGTTGCAAAGTATCTCCTCTGGTTTAACCATCAACTAGCCTGAAAAGCCACCTTGGGGATGGCTGACTGCTCTGAGAAGGAACTATACTATGTAGGGGTGGGATTTTGGCATGACAGAAATCTTTCATCTGGTGAGTTATGAATTGTCATGAAGTGAAATGATGCTTTCCTACCCCTGAGATGGACTTTGCATTGTCAACATTGAGCAGTCCTCAGCACCCTGTGTGACCAGATCCACCCTTCAGAGATAAACATTTGCATGTAACTCAGAAATGCAAGGTTGGCCATGGTCCCTGGAGATCGTCCCTGCTGATGGTGCAGAGCTGTTTTCCTTTCACTGTGGTTTTTAGTCTGATGGAGTTACATCAGTGGAGAGTAAAAGGTCGTAAACAAAAACTGAAGTGAGATAAAAGTGAGTGTCTTGTGAAATACACCTCTCCTCTGTTCAAGTCCAACGTGGAGAAAAGGATCTATGACGAGATGTTCTTACAGGTGAGCTTATGGGAGCCAGCTCTGCTTTAAAGAGTCTGGAAAGAAAATTCTCGTCACCAGTTTGGCAAATGCTGAGTTAAACCCTGTAGAGGTGGAGATGTTTCTGCTCAACCAAACCAACACAACAGAGTCTGTGAAATGGAGCTGGGACATGTTAGGTAATGTGTAATAATGTTATAACTTTCCTAGCAGAACCATATATCAAGTATGGGTGTATCATTAATTATAATTACATATTGCCATTAATTATACACATATATGGGAAAACATGGAAGAGAAATATTTAACTTTGATGGGAAGAAAAAACCTTGTGAACCACTATTAAACTTTACTGAAAAATCAGTAGTCAACTACCTCCTTTTATGAAAAATTCAGAAAACTTCCCAGTTTGAGTAAATTAGTTTCATCTCCACTAGAGACATCATTCTCTGCTCTGCCTCATACACAGAAATAATGGCTCCATAACCCCTTTTAAGACTGAGGTTTGTCTCTGCTTGGGCACCAGTGTAACTGTCCAGGAGTAATTATTTTTCTGGTATCACTCCAGACCAGACCAGTGCAGGATGGGAAAGCGAAGAGGGGGCATGTGTCGTTACTCTGGAATACATGTGGAGGCTGGCATAAGTGCAGAGACCTGTAGAATTTGGTGCCATTCAGTATTTGTTTCTATATGTAGATGAGAAATCCACACAGATAAAGGTTTACTTTTGTAATTGCCTCAGCTGAGTTATGATTAACCCTAAGGATATGGGATGACTTTTGAACATGAAACTCCTGTTGTGAAATAAGTACTGTCTCATGCTTCTTTTGACGTGGATGCTCCTGCATAAAAGGGCTTTTGCTCTTGTATTTGCATCTTCTTATATGGAGAGTAACGTGATGATCCTGGTAGACCTCTCAGTATCACATAGACACTGCTGTCCTTGTGCCCCTGAAGCAAGGTATAGATGTCCAGTGGCTCCCTGGCCTGTGCAGATGAGCAGTATTTGGCATGTGAATCAGCTGCAACTGCCAGGGGCTATGGCCAGGAGTGGGAGCAGTGTTGGGCAGGCAGCGAATGCCACCCTTCAGGGCCCAGGGCTAAAAGGGTACTGTTGTTATCTGCATCCCTCCCTGGCCACATCCCATGACCTGTTGCGTGGAGCCTTTCAGAGTGGATACGGGCACAGACAACAGGGTGGGATGTGCGTTTGTCTCCTTGACAGCGATGCGCTGTGAGGAAGTAACAAAAGTTCATGGATGCTCTACTCTTCCTGTGGGCTGTCCCATGGCTCGTGAGATGCACTGTGTGCTGGGCTGACTGTGTAATGACATCTGTAGCATGATATGAAACACTCAGAGACCTCCAATAGTAGCCATATGGAGTGTGGCGTAGGTTTGTTTATTATCACTGGGGACTGAATGAACCACTAGTTCTGTCTTGGCCTCAACCTGAAAGAAAAAATCATGGGGTTGCCTGCCAGAGTTTTCCGCTCTTCTTCCTTGCTGCAGCCCTGCCTGGAGGTGTTGCTTGTTCCTGTGTGCTTTGGAAATTGAATCTTTCATTAAAGTTTGCTGGGTCATAGAATCATAGAATGTTTTGGGTTTGGAAGGGACTTTGCATATCATCTAGTTCCAATCCTCCTGCCATGGGCAGGGACACCTTACTCGAAGCCCCATGCAACCTGGACTTGTTAATCAAGTTTGGTTCAGCTCTAGCTTACACTGGCACAGGCTTCTCAAATGGTCAGTTCAAGAGGGCAAATCAACATCGAACAGCTAGCTTGCCACTGAGTGGGCAGTGTTGCTGGATAATGGTACTGTTCCTGTTCACCAGCTGCAGAGGAAGTCTGCCAATTGTCACCCTTACTACAGCTAGATGATTTGTAGTTATAAGCTATAGACTAGATTTTCCCATCCCCTTACAAAAATTATGTTGGTTCATGTTGGTGTTCAGCAGATGGATTTTTTTTACCTCTGTGTTTTCACCAGTTCTGCTTGCTCCTGCTTCTCTCACCATCCATGCATACAGGCCCTCACAGGGGTAGGACACAAGAGGAGGAGCCAGGAAAAAGCACGTAGAAAGCAGGTAACTGAAGGAGAAAGGAACAGAAGAGACAGATAAAGAAGGAGCCCAGCCACAGCTGGACTCAGGCTTGCCTGAACCTGGTGTGCATTTGCCCAGTGCAGCTCTGGGAAACATGGAGAAAAAGCATAATGGCCTCAGGGTGGTGTGTGTGGACACCTACCTTAAGGGGAAAAAATTGTTCCTGGTTGGAAAGACCCCTTGCAAAGACATCTCCCTCCTCCCATGCGTTGTGCACAGGAGGAAGACCTCTCCCTCCGGAAGAATGCTCAAGAGTGTCACCTAAGGCTTCATCCCCACTAAATCTAGGTGTCTAAGATGAAGGTCTCCACCTGTGAACACGGTGTCTATTCTCTCTGTTTTGGGATGTGGAGGCCTATTTACTACAGCTGATACAGTCTGGAGAGTTGTTAATCTCGTCCTGCAGTGGACAGCAGGCTGTGATTGGGTGTTCCTTCTGAGAGTCTGCTGACTGCACTGACCCTTCATCTCCAGGGACTGCAACTGGGAGTTTAGACCCCCGACTTCTGCATAGACACCTAAATTTGCCAGAATGCACCCCTCCCTACTCTAGGCTGGGATAATTTGTCTATTTGAGGTGTCTGTATTGTTAAAGTTTAGAAGAATGGCTGGGCTGGACACCCAGTTTTCACACAGCAAGGGCGGCACAGTATGGTGGGATGAGACAGTGGGTGGAAGAGTCGCCCCTTCCACCAGTGGAGGGCGTTGCTGGTGGGTTTCCCCACCACCCCTCCACCCCCAGCCCCTCTGCCCCCAGCCCCCGGGGCTGGGTGGGCAGTGCTCGCCCGCCTGGAAAGCCCCTCAGGAATGCCAAAGCCCCTTTCTGTTGGACTGAGCTATGCAGGTTTGACACAACAGCCAGGCTGCTGGCAGGCACACTGCCGACTGAGAAATGAGTCTTTCCTCCACCTCTACAGCAGGGACTTGTTTACATGGGCTAGTTCAACTCCAAACCCCAGTTAGCTCCTATTTCTCTGTACAGGCTTATAGACGTGAAATCCTAAATCAAACTGAGCAACATCACAGCTTTCTCTTTGCAGTCTTTTCTGGACGTGATTTCATAAGTTAATAGTATTTTTTGCATATCTTTTTGTTCCCGTTACAGATTCTTCTGCAAGTGCAAGGCATGATCTTCCACATGGTACATCAACAGCATGTTCAATGCATTATTTTCAGAGACTTGAAGCATATGCTAAATACCACTTTCTCTAGTGCAAATATATGATGCTTCTTTGCTTTTTTCCTTAAATTTACTCATAAAATTAGGGAAGGAAAATATTTTTACTGGTAATATAAGCACATTCAACAACACTGTGTCTCCAGCTTTCACAATTCCAGAGTATTCCTGGAATGAATGAGAATGTCACAAATGTTTGCTATGAGTGTGGCAAAGGCCACAGAATTCCACATGCCAATAGCCTGCCACTAATTTGGAGTGTTTGTGCCAACTCCATTGTCCACGTGTGTGCTAGAGTATGGTCTTCAATGCTGAGTTCACTCTTGACAGCCTGAGCCTTCTCCAGCCTTTCAGTTTTCACCAGAATCCTTTCTGTTGGCACGTCTCCTTCTGCTTTTCAATGTTAATTTGTAAGCCTGTTAGTCCCAGCTCTCCACTGGCTGTATTTTCCCTTCTGCCTCTGCCCCTCAGCCATCCTTTGATTGCCTTGGTAGGCACAGACTTTTTAAATGACTGCACTTACTGTATTGATTCAGCCACTACACTCCTGCCTCTGCACTGATACCTGCTTGTCTATAACCCGTAAAGTTATTCCCATCATTTGTGTTTCTGCCACAGCTTTTGTCAAGACCTGATTGCTGGTTCTGCAGCTCCAGGAGACAAGCCCTGCCTGGTTTTGCACACTTTTGATGAAGTTCCTATTGCTCGTACTTCATGGATCTAGGAAAATAATAATAAATTCTTGATGCACTTTTCCTCCCATTTCTCATCTTGCTCAGACATCAGCCTCAGTTTCTCAGGACATGACTCAGGGTACTGAAGTGCATCTGGTGTCTTCTCCTTCCTAACCGTGGAGTCTTTCAGGTCTGCTCAGCTGCTGTTTGCACAGGATCTGCAGCTAGCCTACTTCTGAAACCCCTTTCTATCACGAGGTGCTTATCTGTTTCACTTTTTTTTTTTTTTTTTGTCCCATGCATCCTGAGTGTCTGAAGTTCACCTTTATCTGTACTGCCTTTAGCTTCTATTTTTGATGCTGGACAACCTTCTTCTGCTGCTGCAAACTGGTGAGAATCAATTCATTTAATTTCTTCGGTACACTCATCTGGATAAACTTGACTCTTCCAGGGTTTTTATAACCGGGGAGGGAGATGCTGCAGCTTCTTTCAGCTTGGTGATGTATGCAGCTTCAGTAAGCCTGGAAGAGCACAACAACTCCGTGGCATCAGCAAGAGTCTGTAGCTTCTGTGTGCACGATGGCCTCCAATGTATCACAAATTTATATGTCAATTTTAGGTTAGTTCTATGCTTACCAGGAAATACCCTCACTTCTATAGCAAGTTAAAGGTTTATAGGAAACAGATGCAAATGCACGACTCTAATTTTCTCTAATTAATTTCCTCTAACTAATTCTCTGGATTTCTGCCTGGCCTTCCACTGTTAATATGGATATTTCAGTGATGTAGCACAAGTCTTCATGGAAATGTAGGTTAAATGAGGTAATTGATGTTTGGTGAACTCTTACAGTAAACAGAATAGTCTGCATCCCTGTGATGTGTGCCCCCTGAAAATACTACAATTTCTATACAGATCAATGATTTCTTGCTTGCTCCTTATTCTGTTTGCTCTCTTCTGCGCTTTACATCATCTGTAAGGAGTGAAACTTCATCTTTTCTGAGCTTTTACAGCATCTCCAGCTTTGGGGTACTCAGCCATGGATGAAGCATCTAAGCAGTATGAACACAAATATATTATAATGTTGAAGGTGAATAATTTATCTTAATAAAAGGCTTATATTTTTTAAAAATCAGAATAATCTTTGAAATAAGAACTGGTTTTACTCATGTGCATAAAACTGGATGAAAGAACACCTGTGTATTTATAATCTACCTGTAAATATTTTAATGGAATTTATATTTTCTGTGATTAAAAACGTCTGTCTCATGCTGGCAGATCTATTGCCACACTACAGCACTCAGGGAGTAGTTATACTGTTGTACTGGGGATAGGTACAAAGATGTTTGCCTTCACAAAATGTGAACAGGCACTTCTTGAGTTACAGGGGTGTAAATAACTTCCTGTATCTTAAGCTATTGCCACCTTGGTGTTTGTAGACAATCAGATTAAACTGGAACCTATCTTACAATAAAAGAGCATCTATTACGTGTGCTCTACAGCCTATGGGGAAAAAAACAAACAAAACCAAGCTTTGAAAAACACACTTTTGGACAATTAAGTACCTCCAGCAACAGCACAAATGGTACAATTTACTAGAAATTGCACAATGATCCACCTTATTCCATTTCATCACCAGACTCCTCTAGTAAACACCTGTCCCTAACAATAAGGGAGACAAGCCATGGATGTACATCTGTGATGCACATCAGATGAGAACACTGGAGATAAGTATTCATGACATCATGGATAATCTTGAGGGAGCTGGAAATGTTGATCTCCGATTTGAATCTTAGAAGGTCAAAAATGGTTACTCATCTTTCAAGAACACTTTCTTCTTTAGGAAGGCTCAGCTAGCAGAAACCATCATTGCTATTTAATAACATGCAGTTCTTCAAGGCAAAATGTCAATAACACCATTCTCTTTGTGAAGAATGATTGTTGTATAATTTTTCCATTGTGTTATCCTGCTTGTAGCTATGAAATGAATGTAGCATCTGTTTCTCCAGTTGGCATATACTGTAAGTAGAGTGTAGATTATATTATCTTTTATCAGTTTTTTTGTCTGATACAGACAAAAAGAGTTTGGCTGGTGTGGTGCTTAATTATCATCACATTGAGTACTGCAGTGGAATTTGTAAACCTTTGAAATTCCAGGATAAAGAAGAGAGTGAGTGTTTGTCAGGATAATATTGTTAGTAATTTCTGATGGCAGAAAAAGTGAATTTCCCACCTCCCAACCCCCCAAAATATCACCAGATTTTCATACTGAGAAGTGTTCTTTTATAACTTCTTATAACAGAACTTATCTGTTCTTTTATAACTCCTGTGGCAGTCTAACAATGGCACTTCTGCTCAGTTCTCCTCCTGCCTCCTACTGAACTTCAGGGCAGTGCCTGAGGTGTCTGCTCAGAGAAACTAATCGTGATCTGTGTATGCTTTCTCTCTTTGACACTTGTTACAACCATCTCAGGCTTCTGAAGAGCTGTGTTTGGGCAGAAAGTAACGGTTGCTGGGAGTAAGTCGAGTTGCTCACTGAAATCACATGATGGCAAATCTGGGAATTCCTGCTTCATTTATGAGTGCACACAGAATGCAATGTCACTCTCTCCCCATCCAGAGATGCTTACTACAAAGAACTGAACTGAATTCCACAGCGACAAAGTCATTTACTCAAATAAACTCTCTCATCAGAAAGCATCAGGATCTTGGGGCTCACTTATTTGAAGCAGGTCTTTTATTTTTAATATCTGCACCTTCTTCTTTTTTTTTTTTTTTTCCATTTTGTAGGTTTTTATTTTCAAACAAAAGAACCACTCCAAGAATTCTTCAAAAGAGCAGGTAAAATGCAATTTTTCTACAAGAAATGTTTTCCTTGAATAGTTTAATGAGGTTCTGTTATTTTGTGAGGATATATTTTAATATGTGGAGTAAAATATTACATATTAAAAGTTGGTAAAACTTTGCAATTAGTGCAGAGCCTCTGGAAAGTGTTTATGTATCCCTGAGTGTTCAGCATTTTAAAACATCAGTGAGACACATGAAATACATGATATTCATTTTTTTTAGTTATGTTCCCTTTTACCTTTACATGGCCTCAAAAATTAACCTTTCCTAGAGTATTTAATATTTTAGAGGTTGTTTTAGCTTACTTTAGATTGTAGATTCTTTCGGGACTCAAACTTACTGTGATTGTTAATGTGGGGTTTTTTTGCCCCTCATATTCAATTTGTGTGTAAGGGAAGTAGTTCAGTCTTACTTTTTGGACTAGATGTTCTGTAAAACATGAAGCTTCATGTTTAAAAAGTATGTTTATATCTGTGTTCAGAGATAACACATTGATGTTGTGAATACTCTCAAGTAAAACGATTTAATAAAAAATGAATGACTTTTCTGAAGCATTCCTTTTCATGGCTTTTACTCATGTTGGCTGTATTTGTAACAAGCTGTTGTGATTTTTCCAGTCACCTTGCTGTAGTAGTCTGCCAGCAAGAGAGCAGTCTGCAGACCAACAATGGGCTGGTCTGTTCTGCTCAGCCCTGTTTTTGCTAAAGAAGGGAGTAAACTTTCTCCACTGCCCAAGAGCTTGAGGTTTTATAAATTAGCTACGAATGTTTGGTTTTCAATGAAACTTAAAGCAGGAGGCCAGGGGATTAGTCCCTTAAATGCAGTTATATAATTTTTAATTTTAAAATATTTATATGTATTTTTTTTAGAATAACATCTATTACTCATATGAATTAGGTGTTGAAGAGCTGCGACTTTCAAGAGTTGTGGTTCAGCTAACATATAGAAATCTTTTTGTTTTTCTAATACGATCAATAGATGAAAAACAGACACTTAATTTCTACCTGAACTCTCACAGGAAGTGTTGGTCTTCTCACGTGCTGCCATCAGAATTCCTAGTAGTTAAGAGGGCAACTCCTGAACTGCTGCTGAAAGCTTAGCTTTCAATGCAGAATTTGATCTATTGGTAGAAGTCCAATTTGGACCTCATCAGTTCTCTCTTGAGGCATCCATATGCTTTCCTCTGAGTTAAGGAGGCCACTGTGAGTTAAACACCACTGGAAAAAAAGAGAAACCATGGATGACAGAATTGCTGAAATTTAGATCCTAGTGAGTCCAACCCAGAAGAACTCCCTGTATTACAGGCTTTCCCACAGGTTAATCTAGGGGAAGAAATGGTTCCTCACTGCAAAACTTTTAGATGCTGTTTAAGTGGAAACAGGAAAAATTTAGGCTTATGGCATGATGTCAAGGGACAAAAAGGGTAGAGGAGAGTATTAGTCTGAGGGATTTGGCTATTATTTTGCCTTCAGAAGATGTGTTAAGTAAAGCTATAGCCTACTAGACCTGAGAAATTTAAACTTTTGCCCTCTTTTTCACTGGTAGAGAAATAAAGTACAAAAGAGATAAAACGTATCACAGAAGAAGAGCCTTACGAGTCTGAGGCAATGCAACAACTATTCCTATAATGTTTCCCAGTAACAATAGCTGTAAAAATACTGAGAAAAAACTTCACAGACTAGTATGGTTTGTTTCTTCCCCCCCCCCTTCATTCTGTGACTGGTTGCTTTTGCCAGATCACATTTTCCCCCTGAGGATTAACTTTGAACTGCCAATTAAAAGTTATTACTAAATCCTGTTACAGCAGAAAGCCTTCAGGTTCATACAGTTAAGATTTAGCCATTGCTCTTTCACAGAATAGATTAAACTGCTAGGATTTTGGTAAATTACTTTTGTAATTTTGTACAGTTTGTTGAATAGCCACAAAGCCAGTATATTTTTTAAGGGAAACAATTGGAACTGTATTAATTTCAGCTTATTTGATTCCATTAAAAACAAAGGGGGAAAAAATTGAGCAAATATTACCACAGTGCTAACAGTGCAATAAAGTTCGCCTATTGATACAGTGATGACTGTATCTTCAGTCTAAAGTTCTTCAGGAGCTTTAGAGAACCTGTCAACCTGTCCTACTTAGAAAAAAAAATTGCTGAAATCTGTGTAGCAAAGGTTAGATGACCTTTCCTACAATTTTTGGGCAAAGGAGACAGAAAACGGCAATAATGCTGCTGTTTCCAACAGGCACACTGTGTGTCACTTCTCTGAGCAGGGACAAATTCAGCATTATCTCAGAAACCTCAGAAAGCTGTGTGGTAATGATGGGCAGATGTTTGCTTTTTTTAATGTGGTCACTGCAGTACCATCATTTGTTTTAAAATCTGTGTGTCCAGCTAGGAACAGATCAAATAGGAAAAAGAAATGAATCCACTGATATTTTAATTTACCTGAGAGAAGAAAAAAAACATTCTGTGTCCATCAGAAAAGCTGCATAGTGCTGCCAAAAGCATCCGTTCATGCTAAGATATGTTGAACATGAAAATGTATTCAGCCATAAATCAACATTTAGGTTTTTCATATTCCTCTCATTTCCATGCCTTAGCCCTGATCCTGTGATCTTGTTGAAAAGACTGAATTTCTTGATCTCTGCAGGAATATAACTGCACACAGCATTCTCCTGTCAAAAAGAGCAGAAAAAGGAGCGTCTTTTTACATGAGAAAAGATAAAAAAGCCCAAAATAAAATAAAAGTTGTGTTCCTGTTCAGCAAATGAAGGGGTGAACCTGATTCTATGCAGGGTATGATGTCTTCTGGCTGATTAATGACTTTTTATTGCATGCATTACCTTGTTTTGAAGTCATCCTCATGACACCAGTAAAAAGAAGTCTTAGACTTCAGAAATCCTTCTGCAGCATTCAATGGGTTTAGGTACCAAGTCTACAGTATTTCAGGAGCCCATAAAAAAGAGTAAAACAAATACAGAAGAGCAGACTTTGATAATTGGTAGCATCAGCCACCATGGGGATTTGTGGGGCTTTGGACTTCTCAGAGAAGATGGTTTTTAAAACGGAGCATCAGTAAGTGCAAAAGGTACTTGATCCAGGGACTGTTGAAGTGTCATAAAAGCCTCTCATTAGTTACATGGCACAGGATAAAGGAGGGCTTGAGAGCACCTGTCCTCTACATTTTTTTCAGTCTGCTTGCTGTTCCCTAGCCATCTCCACACACAATCCCTTCACCCCTCCATGCCCCAGGCTCCATTCCTCAACAGCAGACATCTTTATCTTCTTTCATGGTCATATGTCACTTCAGAGGCTTGCAATGTCAGTCAGCTCAATGCTGTAGAGGTCTCATTTGATGCTCATTGCCTTTTACACAAACTCATGACTTTTTTACTCTCTTGGGAAGACTAATTATTGTTGCATTTATTTAATCTATGACACTTCCAGCACACCCTGTGGATGCTGTGCTTGAATTTGCCTCTAACCATTTATCTTCTCTGACATCAACTGCTTGTAGCAGAGAACTTCACCTTTTTTACACATATCATTACAATTATTGTTTTAATGTAACGCAGAAAATCAATCTACTTCATTTCTGTGTTAATTAAATAAGGCATCTTGGCATGAGGAGTCTTATAACTTGTAATTTTTAAATTGACAACAGCATTGATTATTCTTTTTCAATAGACTGGGCTATGGTCTCTCTTGTTGCTTCGCACAAAGGGACAGCGGGGTTTTTTCTTCTTGTTTCATTGTTTTTTGGGTTTGTTTTTTTGCACTGGTTCCCAGCAATTGAATTCTGCTCAGCTCCAACAAAACTGCTTTCTGGTACTGTTGCTGTGGTCTTGCAGCTTGTAGCTCAGCCACCAGAGATTTGGATTTGGGGAATGAGGTAGAGCCTCATTCATCTACTGCCGTAGCTGTGCTGCAGTTCTCAGCAGCCTCATGGAAGTGGCTTACATGGTGCTCTTCTCCAGCAGAATTAGACGTGGTGCCATTGTTTTCCCCTGACTGATATAATGACCCCTGAGAAATGTTTAGTCAACTACAAAGGAGACAGATTTAATCATGCTGGGGTACTCCCAGGTTGCCCCAAATCCAGAGGCTTACTCTGGTCTCAGGCATTGTATCAATCTGTGTAGTATTTTCTTTTCCATTGTTCATCGGATAATTTGTTAAAAATCTCATTTTTTTTGCCTGTCATTAGACCAGGAGACTTGAAGCATACATTTTCACCTCAGTCCAGTGGCAGGAAGCCAGTACAGTTACATGACTTTTTTTGGATTTGTGGATTTGAGATTAGCATGAATTTGGTAATTACTGTGCAGGGAAGCAGCTGTCCCATATGGTGTGAGGCACAGCTGGGATGTATTTTGTGCTCTGCAAGGAACAGCAGCAGGACAAGTGCAGTGAGTGCAGCAAAGTGCAGTTCCAGCTGCATGATGTAGGAGCTGCTTCCGTGGGGGTGCTGGGAAGTTTACTGGTTTGTTTGAAACTAAATCAAAGCAGAAATTAAAGTGTGACATTTGGTGCCTTATCCTGTTTCTTGAAGTGTCATAAAGGGCATTTATGGGTGATTTTTCCTCTAAAAGAGGTCCTCTTTCAGAGAAGTAGTGGAACGCAACATTTTGTAATTGCTTGTCCTAGAAATACATTTTTGCTATGGCTTTATATGTTTATAAATTCACAATTAGATTTTTGAGCAGAAGAGCTGGATTGATTAAACTGCTTTGTGAATATTATGTTTAATTCATAACACAAGCATCACAAATATGTAAGATTTTTCCATTTTCTTGGAAATAGGGCAGGTACAATGTGGAAAATGCCAAGAGATACACTAAGTAAGATGGATATATTTCAAGAAAGAAATCTTGAAGACACAGGAGCAGGCTGTCCCTATGTGCCGAAACATGAGCTGGTGGAGAAGACAACCAGCCTGGCTGGGGAGGGAGCTTTTTCAGGAACTCAGGGATAAAAAGAGGGTGTCTCATCTTTCAGAAAAGGGGCAGGCAGCTCAGGAAGTGTTAAAGGATGTTATTAGGTCATGTGGAAAGAAAATCAGTAAGGTGAAAGCTCAACTAGAACTTAATGTAGCCATTTCAGTAAAGAATAATAAAAAGTGTTTTCATAAATACATTAATAGCAAAAGAAGGGGCAAGGAAAATATCCATTTATTGGATGTGGTGGGGAATATGAATAGAGTTACCAAAGACGAGGAAAAGTCTGAGGTACTTACTACCTCCTTTGCCTCAGTTTTGAACAATAGGACAGGTTGTTCCGAGGTCAACTGGCCTCCTGAGCTGGTAGACAGGGAGGGGAAGCTGAATAGCACCCCTGTAATCCAGGAGGAAGCAGTGACCTGCTGAGCCACTTGGATCCTCACAAGTCTATGGGACCAGGTGGGATCCACGCAAGGGTGATGAGGGAGTTGGCAGAAGAACTTGCCAAGCCACTCTCCATCATTTACCAACAGTCCTGGCTCACTGGGGAGGTCCCAAATGATTGGAAGTTGG